>PVKC010029746.1:0-14798 GCA_004027635.1 Crocidura indochinensis
ACTATGAGGAAAGCTGAAAGGAGATCACCCCATCAGTGACAGAAAAAGGACATCATCTCATTAATTTCTATTCTAACTGCTTAAAAACAGTCTTTCACTATGTACCATGCTAGGGTTATATTCTTTGAAGTAGGATTGTGAAATGCATTAATTCAGTTAAATTCCTTTAAAGTGAAAACTCTGGTTTCGTTTGTGGGTACTCAATATATAAAATATAGAGGCTGTGCCCTTTCTGTTAATCCACTCACTTATAGTCATATCAGTAACAATTCTGAGATGCTTTGAATCCCCAACTTCATTCAAAACACATTTCCCCCTTCTAAAATAAGTTATGAGGGAAACACATGGGTATGAAGATTTATAGCAATCTCTTCTAATAAAATTACCAACTCTTCCATCCTTAACTATTAATCACAGTTGACAACTCAATTGGTAAAAATCTTGAAAGTGAAAAACTTGAAGACTGAATATACTATTCTAAACTTGAAAGAAGTATACAAACTCAATTATCATGATGCTACTTGTTAAGTTTATGATTATGAACAAGACTTATTGTTTATCCCTTAAATATCTTCTCTGTTGTTGCCAGTTTTATATATATTCACCATAAGATGTAAACATAACAAATCAGACTAAGATACCAGAATGATAGTGCAGCAGATAAAGTACTTGCCTTGCATGTGGCAAACTCAAATGGTCCCCATGCAATAGGAGAAGTGATTCCTGAGTACAGCAACAAGTGTAATGCCTGAGTATTGCTGGGTGTGACTCCAAAATAAAGAAAAAAGAAAAAGAAAAAAAAAATAAAACAAAAACAAATTGGACTAAGATAAAGGTTAAAATAATATGTTGAAAAGCTATGTTAATAGAAGATCTCAAGACTCTATAAAGTAAAAAAAGAATTAAAGTTGCATTTTAAGCAGTTTATTTATTTATTTATTGGTTTTTGGGTCACACTGGCAGTGCTCAGGGCTTACTCCTGTCTCTGTGCTCAGAAATTACTCCTGGCAAGTTTGGGGGACTATATGGAATGCCAGAAATTGAACTGGGTCTATCCCAGGTCCGCCACATGCAAGGCAAATGCCTTACCGCTGTGCTATCTCTCTGGTCCCTTAAAAATAATTGAATTGAACTTATTAAAACATTTTAAAGCACTTTAATTTCTATCAAAGTGTTAAAGAAGTTATAAAGTATACATTTAATATTCAATTTTGTTTTCAAGTAAAAATTCTACTTCCAAAATCACTTCCAAATGCCTCCTAACCTGTCTTTATTTGATTTTGTAGTTTTCCATGTACCTGAATAATTTCCGCTGCTAATTGTTACCTGTGTATTGTATTTAGGATAATTATAAAGCCTAGTATCTTTATGTTCTTCATGAGCTGTCTACACTTTTTAGTTTTCATATTTATTGTTATTGTATTGTATTTTAATTTTGAAAATGTTTGCTATAAATTTGATATCAGCTATTAAAATCAGCTATTAAAATGTTTCTATAGAGTAATCAAAGTTCAAACCTTAAAAGTTGTTGCCTTTCTCATGATAAAATGTATTTCATACTTATGACACTTGGATATTTTATTTTTTCCATAATTTTTATTATTACATTCAAACACATTTCCTCATCAACTTTAAAACTAAATGCATATTCTCCATTTGAAAGCATGCCAAAAGTATATCCCCATGCAAATATATTGAAATAATTTTTATAAAACTGTTAGCCTGATTAGTGTTTGTTGCCTTGATAACAACAAAGATAATGTTGGGAGAGATATAGCACAGAGGTAGGATGTTTGTCTTGCATGCAGCCAACCTGGGAGGGACCCGTTCGATTCCGGCACCCCATATGATCCTCCAGCCTGCCAGGGGTGATTTCTGATTGTAGAGCCAGGGTAGTCACTGAATGCTGCTGGTGTGGCCCAAAAACCAATCAATCAATCAATCAAGTTTAAAAAATGATATATTTTTCAAGCCATTAGAAATTAAAATTCATATACAAATACTTTGTAACTATAAACTATGAAGTCATGAACATTACATATCAAAATAAAAATTTCAATTCAATTCAAAATAAAATATTTTGCAGATTTAATAAAACAGTAAAAAAACTTTTAAAAGTAATATAAATAGATTAAAATAAGGTGAACTCAATTTTGGAAGCAGCACATGAATATTGTTAACAGTAATAGATATGTAAGGCTTGTTTCTAAATTTTTTTGGGGGAAGCCACACCCATTGACGCTCAAGGGTTACTTCTGGCTCTGGGATCGGAAGTCAATCCTGGCTCAGGGGACCATATGGGTCCCCAGGATTGAACACAAGTCTTTCCCGGATCACTTGAGTGCAAATGCCCTACCGCTGGGTTATTGCTAAAAGAACCATAGGTTAGAGAGATTTTACAATGAACAGGGCACTTGATTTGTACTTAGCTGATCTGCGTTGGATATCAATACTCTATATGACATATAGTCCCCCACGTACCACTAGAAATGATTTTTGAATGTAAAGCCTATGTCGTGAGCATATGTCGTGGGCATAATGGGTGTGTCTCCCCCCAAAAAAATAAAATTCAGCTAATGAAAATAACATCTAGAAACCAAAAACAAAAACACAAATATAGAGCAAGTTAGACAGATAGCTCTTTATTTAATTTGTAGATAGATGATAGATAGATGATAGATGATGATGATAGATAGATAGATAGATGATAGATAGATAGATAGATAGATAGGTAGATAGATAGATAAATAGTCACATTTTATGAAAGTTAAGTTTTATTTGAGGAGAGAATTAGAATTGTTCTAGTTCTTGTTCTTTCAGAACCTAAAAAAATAAAGTCATTTATGTGAGAAATATCAACATTCTCATAAATAAAAATTCATTTTTTCTCCTATTACAATCCAGAACCTCAACTATCTGAAAATCTTGAATCACAAAAGTAGAAAACCTTCATATAGACATGAATGTTTGTTCTTATTTTTTTCCTAATTAAGTTTTTATATGTTAATGTCTCTTATGCCAGATACTTATCTTTTGTAAATTAAAAAGTTAAATAGCCACACATCACCATAATGATCACTAAACTGTGGCTTATGTGGAAAATGACAGCATATGAACACCAAAACCACTTTTCAGTACTTTTATAACAGCATTGCCTTATCCATAAGCACTACGCATTGAATATATTTTGAAATAATTCTTGTTGACATACTTTGATAATTGATTATTCATCTTATTAAGAATTTAGGTAGAGTTAAAAAAGCAAGAGATCTATTCTGAGATCATACAAGAGCAAGTTATTTGGCAATGTTGACCACCCACCATACCACAAGTTTAATATCTATGCTAGAATAATTCTAACTATAGGATCCATTGATGATCTGGGCATATGTTTGTATTGAGATGGATAACACAATGAATAGCTACTTTAAAATTAAGTAGAGGTAATAGCTAATTCAGAAAAGACAATAGATTATCTAGTAGAAAGATTTATATGATACATATAAAGTTTAGGTTATCCCTATTCATCTGTCTTCTACTTAAGATTTTCAATAAAAACATGCTTTCCAAATCTTTATTCTGAAAGTTAGTATTGTCAAGAACAAAATCTATAAGTTCTAATACATAATATAACATGACTTTTACATAGTCTGTTTAAAATCTATTTTAGTACTTTTAAATAGAATAAAAGGAGCATTTAAATCTTAAATTCAACATTGAGTCTGGTTAATACTAAAACAGTATCTGATACTATAGAAATACAAGACCAGGAAGAATTAAATAAACTTTCATTAGAATGTGTGGGTTTTGTTACACATAAATAAGCAATAATTGAAGAAGGGCTAGCCCTAGGTTTTCACAAAAGGAAAATAGAAATAAACAAAAGATTGAATAGTACAATGAAGACTGTATTACATTCAGACAATAAGGGATTGTCTTTTTATTTTCAGCCCAATAAAATATCTTTATCTAGGGAGACAGAAAACTCTGAATAATAATATATATGAAAGCATAAAATAAAAAAATTATGGAACTATCTAAAAATATAAGTATGACTCTCCCCTTTCATAAATATTCAATACATTATTTGACACATTGGTTTGAGTGAAACTACACAAGCAAATTTTGAAGCATCTATCTTGATTCGGGCTGAAGTCCAGTAAATTATATATTCCCAACAAGTATCAGTTCCTTCTTACTAAAAATACATGCTCACACTCTACTTTGAAAAAATTTAAAATAATTACTCCCATCTTCATAGTAGTGAGTACAGTTATGATTAAAGTCCCAGGTTTCTTGGGAAAAATTATTTTGAGATATTGTAAATAAGGCAAAGGGGGGTAATGAAGATTATATATTCTTAAAATAGTGTTAAAGCTGTCATTTTCATTTTTAATGAATTTAAGTGTGTCAGACGAGATTTTAAGTTCAGTCACAGAAATAAAACTGTCCAATATGACTTTTTAGACTACTGCAGATCAATCTTCCAGCCCCTCCCTGGATCATCCTCACAATGGATTTAATTCATCACAAAAAACAAAGTCAACATTTAGGAAGCAGGACTATCATGACTGATAATTGCTCAGTCCCTCTCTCTAGTGAAAAGAATTCAGTGAAGAAAACCTAAAGAGATTCACTCTTCTAGAAGCCAAAGGAAATTATCTAAACTTTTTTGAATATAATAGGAAAGACAACATATTTTGGAGAGTTTATTGCCAATGTCTATAAAGCCATGTTTAAAATTAAGAAAAGTTTAATAAACTTTCTGTCAGCTTCAATGTACAAGAGGAAGAAAACACAAAAAGTAATATAGAAATAATTTAAAGTAGTTCACTCCTTCTTCATTTGACAACTACATTTGCCAGTATTACTACTGTAAAGTCAAATGCCAGATTTCCCAGTGGTGCTGAATGTTTAGTGCTTATCACACATATTAGTGAATGCCTAGAAATGAATCTGAACATTTTTTGATTTGAGGTTACCAGATGAAATTTCATGTGGGGTTATGTTACATTATTCTATAGTTAAACAGCATCCACCGCATAAATGGGATGACTCAAATAAAGCATACAAGGTGTATCTCAAGATAATAGAATTAGCTTGCTTTAGTGGGCATGAGTACTTCTCAGTCCATTTAGTTTATAAATTCATCATCGACTCAAACTCATCAATTCTTTGCTTTGTATTCCCCTTCCGGATTTTTCGATAGGATATTGTATTGTATCTTGAATAAGAATTTCTGGGGATATCACTTTTCTTCCCAAAAGTAGGCTGCTCATCAGGTGTCACAGACGGAGAACGAGGGCTAAGTGGGGAATTCTCATTTGCATCAACTACTGTAAAATGAGAACTGGCTTCATTCTTTTTCTTGAACTCTATCTCTCGGACTATATCTTCTTCTTCATCACCTTCATCATCATCATCGTTGTCATTTTCTTCATCCCAAACCTCTTGCTCTTCATCATGTTTAGAACGTATGATGTCAATCTGATGAGATTTCTGAAATCCTAGCCACTCAATTTCAGTTGCCTGGTCACCTTCTATCTTCTTCCTATCCTCCTCTTCTCTCTCTTCTAGAGGTTGTTCAGTAATTCTTTCCTTTTGTCTATTTATTTCCTGATTACTGCCAGTTCGAGGAATCTTCTCCCACTGAGGCCCTGTAGTAAAATCAATTGGAATTGAGTTGTGCAGGGATTCCATATTACCCAGTTGTTAGTCTCCAAATCATTATTTTATAATTATTTACCAACCTAAGTTTTATAAAATTTTATTCTGTGAACTACAAATGTGTTTTAAGCAATAAAATGAGCTACAATATCAAAAACTTTAGAATACACTATTCTAAATGCAGTTAACCAAAGTTGCTCAGAATTCGTCCAACCCCCTAATATTAAAACAAATAATGTAAAATTCTGGGAAACTCAGCAACTCAACCTTATTTGACTATAGAAAGGTTTTTTGTTATAGGCTATGATATCTCTAGTGAAATTAAAATACCCTAAAGCATAGTTTTAAAAACATCCTTTATAGATAAGCTTTTCAACATATAAAATAAGATATTTGAACCTATTTCTTATATATACATATACATAAATATACACATATGTACACACTACACAAATAGTATTGAAGAAGGAAAATTAGGGAAAAAACCTCATAGCATAAAAGAGTTTGTTCCCATAGAAACATGATGACTTCCAATATCTTATCATGTACAGGGAAAAATATTAGACTATACCACAACGCTCCTCAGTTACCCTATTGGGACAAAGGGAAGAGCAGGTGCTATGAATGGTCAGAAGTCAGATCCTGGACCAAAAGAGACACCAAGGCATCAAAGCACACAATATAATCTAGGCTCTGTGATTTTAGAAAGTAATATTTTAAATCATATTTAACATACTTTTAGTTGATGGGTTCAGCAGGTTAATTCAGAGAAACTTTCATCTTGAGAACATCTACTTGAAACATACTTTTCTTTCTCTTTTTTCATTTGGTCAAAATAAAAAAATTCTAAAGAATTGTGTTCTGCAGTGGACTTTTTGATTATAAATTTGAAAGAATCTCTAGATAAATTATTGAGATTCTACCACTAAGAGTTTTCTATATTGGGAACAGAAAGAATGGGGTAAACTCCATTCTGTGAGATTTTAGGTTATAAATTAATAATACTGATAATGTAGGAGCTTAATATGACTGTTGTTTATGGTATTTTTTCTTAAATTTTCACAGTGGACTACTGCATTTGCACACTAGTTGAGAGATATTCAGGCAAAAGGTAAAAGTTCAACACATTGTCAAGAACATAATTTTCCTTAGAATTTACTTTATATACTTTCTAATATTTCAATGAATATCTTTAATAATTTTGCTTTAATGTCATACTGACTATCAGTCACTTAGGACTAAAAAGCTGAGTACAATTTTAATATGTTATGTGTGTAATCAAGAATGTAAATATGTGATTGATTAATTAATAATTAATTTTATCCTTAATGTATAAATTCCTTAAACATATATCCTTATAAAAACTTGAAGTTTTGTACCTCATAGTAATACATTTATTTAAAACATATCATCAATTAAAAACACTTTTTTATTGTCTCCTTTTCTAAAATCATGATTACTTTTATCATATGTGAACCTTCTTCGAAAAAGGTCTTATGCTCAAATCAGAGACTCATCAATTTCTTATGCAATTGATACACTTAAAAGATTACCTTACTCTGAACGTCAATAGTAAACTTTTAGGTGTAAATTTATTCATTCAGACATTAATATTTCTCGAGGTAAATAATTAGAGACACTAAAAATAGTTAATTTAATGAACTAAATTATGGTCAGCTATATCATCAGGTCAAGGTATATCAATCTGTTACACCAAATTTATCATTCTCAATCTTGAATTGTCTAAAATACATACTAAGGTGGAACTCACAGATAGATAAAGTCTCCCTTTTCTACTTATAGCAACTTTCTACTTTGCAAAGCATTATCTACTAGGTTTGCTTTTTCAACAGCTCACTCACACAACATTCTGTATAAAAATTGTGATCAATCTTCAGCCAAAATAGTTCTGTGCATAAAATGGGAGTCCCCCCCCTTACCTTCTCTAAATGGCCTTTCATCAACACCCATTTCTTGAAGAGAAAGATCTGTGATGGCTTTATGAACAATAAAGACATTCTCTTCAGGATTTTCTGGGGGGAAAAAACCATAAGAATCATATTAAAATAGTCAAAGAGCTTAAAATTGGTAAATTTATCCTCTTGATAGATTTCTTTGAGTTTTGAATGGAATCATTAAAAATAATATATCACCACTTACCACTCATTTTTTTAATTAACTCATTTTTCTAAAAACATATTGATAATATATGGAATCTTGTATTCAGATAAGTACAAGTAAAGTTTAGTAGGAAAATTAGAAATTTTTAATTTCTTTTATTTAAATAACAATGGGTTATCTTTCAAAATAAAAAAATAATTGATATTAAAGTAAAAGTAATCCTCACCAGCCTAAAACATAATAACTATTATTCTACCTTTTTTTAATGAGAAAGCTCAAGATTTAGAAAACTAGAATAGTAGGCAAAAATCCAAGCTTTCAAATAAATTTGGTTTGAATAGAGGCAGTGGGTTCATCCTTAAACTTTATAGACCCAGTAAAATAAGGGCAGGGCAGAGTTTGGGAAAAATAAAGTTTTTTTTTTTTTAATAGCAGCTTATCAAAAGAAAACTATGCATTCACAACTAAAATTTAGCAAACTGAAGAGATTGAAAATGCTTTACCTTCTAGAATCTTCTCCTCCATGGACATATTGAGATGCATGTTATCTTGTAAATTTTCAATTTCCTCCTGATTTCCCTCTGTGTGTAAATCTTCTGGATTTGGGTCTACCTTGTAGTATGGTGGGCTGTCATCCATGTCACTTGTTTCTTCATTGATTTTAGTTAGTGTTTGTTGACTGCTTTCAGGTGGTGTATCCCCATTACATTCAGCTGGACTGAATGTCCCTGGAATATCCGTCATGATGTCCCGTTGAGATGGATATGGAGAAATTGAAAAGATCCAATTCCAGCTCCCAATCTAGGAATAAAAAATATTTACTTTAATACATAATATCAAGCTTCTTTTCCTAAATGTGTCCAGATAGATCTTAGTACAAAAACATTAAGGTTTGTCAGATATGCCACCAGACCAAGGACAAGAATCTGGCCAATCACTGCCTTCTTTGTTGTTTAGCAGGCTCACTTGCAAAATTAATGGCTGCCTTTGGATTCACATAAACAATCTGTGGCAATCAGGCTTTTGTGTTGCCATGTACAGGGGGACTTTCAGCTTGTCAGTCCCACTCTGGGAACAGAGATTTTTGTCCCTTTGCATAAAGGCTCTTTGTCATTTTCCTTGTAACAGGAGTCACAATTGTTCCTCAGCTTTAATCCAGAGAGAATGACCACCTTGAGGCATATTAGATCTGCATAACCAGCTTAACATTTCCAAACAGATTTGGTTCAAGTAAAACCTCAGCTATTTTGTAGGGAACAATAGCATTGTTTCTTATTTACTAAGGAATAAAACAGCTTATAAAAAACCTGTATGTAGGACAACTTTCATTGTAAGTAGTTCTGGTTGCAGCTTTCCTGCTATCCTTTCTGGAGTCCAAAAAACTGAACTAATAATTTTTTTTCTAATATCTTCTAATTCCAAAAGTTTTATCATTTCAGCTATAGCTTTCTTTCTATCCTCTGGTTTACTTGTGTCTATCATAGTCCAACCCCCATTTTAAAAGCCTAAAATTTCTTCCATGAATTGTTCCCCACCCATATTTAGAATTATCCTCTAATTTCCCTCTTTTTTTGACAAACTATATAACATCAATAAAACCTTAAAGAAAACGTTAGGATTTTTATTTAAAAAAATCTGACATTAGATGGGTGTAGTTCAAGAGTATATTCCTGTTCTTGCACTTGTAATTCCTGGAAATAATCTCAAGTGCTACTAATGATAACAACAAATATTATCTCTTAATAAATATCTATTTCTTCTTAAAGAATGATATTGTATTTTTGTTTGTAAATTTCATATAGTGCTGAATGATATCAGGCCCTTCACCTTGCTTCCTCTGTTTAAATATCCATTTCTTCTGCAATGCCAGACCTTTACTCTAATCAACCTATCTATGTCCATCCATAAAATAAAATACATATTTTTAGTTAAGCAAAGCAGCTTTTATTTAAAATAAATACTTAGAGAAGTATAAGAGAGAAGTAAAGCATATGTATTCAAGAGAGAACATAGATTTTTTTTTTCCATAATGGAAAAAGCCTAAAGTATAATCGCTTTCAGGATACTTTCCCTGACTCTCAAAATTAGAGCAGGTGTCCTGTTACATGTTATTTTTGTCCTCCAGTGTAATTATCACAGTTGTTATTTAGTAAGTATAAAGTTGTCTGACACTACCTCTTTTACTATGGAAAAGATAGGCTTTATCTGTGCAGGGACTGTGTTTAATTTACTAGCACACATTCCCAGCCATTAGTATTTGCTTTTTAGGTCGGAATTCAATAATTTAGAAATTGTTTCTTCAAATTATATAATAGGATATAACACATTTCAGATCTTTTCCAAAGGAAATTAGAGGTAAGAAAGTAAATGTAAATGTATCTTTACATGTGTTCTTAGCGATGATTCCTAGAATCTATGGTGAATATATGAAATTTTGTTTGTTTGGGTTTTGGTTTTGGGCCACACCCTTTGGTACTCAGGAGTTGCTCCTTGCTCTGCACTCAGAAATTACTCCTGGCAGGCTTTGGGGACCATATGGGATTCTGAGAATCTAATCTGGATCAGCTACATGCAAGATAAATTCCCCTACTTCTGTGCTCCTTAATACATGTCATTTTGGACTAATATCTACTCTCATGTACTTGAAAGAGATTCTTTAGTATCATTACCTCTTCTCTTTCAAGTACATTTATATGTTTGCTTAAGTGAGTTAAGTATTTTCTTCTATGAACTTGAGTTCTTCCTTAGACTCCTTTAACTAAAAACAATTTAGAAAAAAAAAAAGAGAAAGAAGAGAAACAAGTTAACAGGCATACTTTAAACACATTGAGTCACTCATAGAACCTGAGTAACCATCAGCTCTAAGCCACCAACTTTAATATAGTCTTTAGCTAAAGGCAGTAAAAGCAAAGATACACTGAGATCATAGTTTTTAAAAGGTCAAGAACAGCTTTTTATTTGAGTAGCACCCCCACTACACTCCCTTTCTCCAGCATTGTTGGATATGCCCTCCCAAATAAAGAGAGTTATGGAAGAGCATAAAAGTAATAAATTATAAAGAATTATAAGCAACATCCACAGAAAATAAGAATAAGACTAGGATCTGTAGACTTCTTCATTCATAAAAATGTGTTGTAATTTGGAGGCCGGAGCGGTGGCATAATTGGTAAGGCATCTGCCTTGGCCGTGCTAATCTAGGACAGATAGCAGTTTGATACCCCGCAATCCCATACGGACCCCCAAGCTAGGAGTGATTTCTGAGTACCTAGCCAGGAGTAACCCCGAGTGTCACCAGGTGTAGCCCCCAAAAAACAAACAAACAAACAAAATGTCTTGTAATTTAGTCATTCTTCTATTCCTCATATAGACAGAAGACACACAAATGAAGACTTGCCTTTTAAATACCACATAATCTTTTCTAAGGTAATTTTATGACTAATTATCTAATTAAAGGGACAATTCAATTTATGTTTTGTTTTCAGAGCTTCTTAGCAGTGTCTGCTATTTCTAAAAAAAAAATCAACTTAAAATCATTCTATGTCGAAGAGGCATATTTTGAGGCTGCATATTTTTTTTTCTACTCTTCCTTCGTTTCACTTATTAACAAACACAACTAGAGCAGAAAGTCTATGTCCCAGAACCTGGTCTTATTCCTTCACTTAATAGTACATTTAATCTTCATAACAACACTGCAGGTTGGTGCTAGTACTTTCATTTTGCATGTTAGGACAATGAAGCTCTGTCAGAATGATTAAAGAGCTTTCTTTGAGCCTACTGTTGAGAATTCACATAAATGAAGACTAGTGCTATCCCTGGTTAGTGGAGTCTAGTCCTTGGGCCAGAGTTTCACTGGGTTTAGCCTAAAGAAATTTTTACCTTGATAAAAAAATAAACTCTTGTCAAGAGAGTACAGGATCTGAGGTGGTATGAAGGCATTCCCCAGACAGAACCAATCTAGGACTGTTATCTGACCTGGGCTAAAAGGACTATTCAATTAACTCAAAAGTCAAAAATTAAAATAGTCTAAAATCTAGAGTAATAAAATATTGAATGGAATTAAAGCCAAACCAAGACCTTAGTTATGGTGAACACAATAAATCTTGAAGTCACATAAAATGAGACTAGTAATTCAATTGAACATTCATATCCACTTTAAAGACCTGTCTTTATTCATTTAAATCCCTTAATGCTATCACTTCCAGTCAGAAGTATGGCTGGCCTTAAAATTTAGTTCATCTTAACTATGCCTTGATTTCTATTACTCTATAAAACTTTACTTTTATTCATATTATCTTTTTTTGAGAGCAAGAGACAGAGGCAGAGAGAGAGAGAGAGAGAGAGAGAGAGGATCCTCTCAGGATACTCATCAGTGTCCTCAGTCAGTCTTTTGCACCAGATGATTCAAAGCTAGTCCTGAGATATAGCTGTAGTACCCCAATAGTACTGGGTGGGGGGGTCAATCAGGATTGAATTCAGCAGTGCTCAGCAAGTCAGGTGGTGCCAGGGATCAAACTTAGGGATCTTGTATGTGTCCAGAAAGGGCTTCATTCCTTTGATTCACATCCCCAGCCACTTGCATCTCTACCCATAGTAATTAATTAAAATTTAATAATAATAATACACTAGTATTTATTAAAACCAATTAATCAATATAATCTTTTCACATCTTTTGACTTCAGAAATATCTTATATGTAGGAAGATACAGCAATAATTTAGAGTTGTTCATTCTGTCAGCCTTGTTCACTCTATAAAAATCTTTGGTTTTATACTGTCCTACAGAAGAAATACGGTAAATGGTTTATAATTGTATTATTTTTCCTTCAAGTACACATGAGACAAAAGGCATTTAACATCAAGGCAAATCTAGTCAACTACCAAATAAAACATAGGATATTTTATCCATAAACAATTAAATTTTCATACACAGTTTATAACAACATGAGGTGGTATTAACATTTTCAGGTTATTTTTCTAGTCTAATAGAGAAATAGTTCATGCCTCACTGTATAATTTTAAGTCATATAAATTCATGATTTGTTTGTATATTGATAAATGATTATTTGGTTTAGTGAAGGCCAACTTCTCTTAAAGATACAATAAAATTGAGGGAAAAGAAAAGAACTTTTAATTTTTTTTCTTAAATGTGAACTCTTGGCATACACTCTCATAACATTTATATAACAAAATATTTCAGTGTTAGCTATAGAGTGGGACATTATATAGCATGTTATATAATATCTCTAAGATTTAGTGATTCAATAACTAGTACCATGTGCCATTTGACTTCCAATTTCTTTTCTCCAACCTCCCGTTGCTGTATCCATAAATCTGATCTCTTTTTTAATGAATTTTAGATTTGATGGATGAGGTGATTCCACATATGAGAGTTCATGGACTATTTTTTCATTTTCTGTACAATTTTATTTAACGTAATTGTTTAAAGATTCATCAATGTTGTTTCAAATTAAGATATTTCTTTAGTTTATGATTAATAATGCATATACATATTCTTATATATCACATTAATGGACACAGTTTTTTTCTAAGCATTGACTACTGATTATTCTTTTTTTTTCTTTTTTTTGGTTTTTGGGCCACACCTGGCGGTGCTTAGGGGTTACTCCTGACTATCTGTTCAGAAATAGCTCCTGGCAGGCACAGGGGACCATATGGGACACCCGGATTTGAACCAACCACCTTTGGTCCTGGATCGGCTGCTTGCAAGGCAAACACCACTGTGCTCTCTCTTCGGACCCTGGCTACTGAATATTATAAATAAGTATAAAATTTCATATATAGTCCAATTTTTCAATTTTTTTCTTTTTTTGGTTTTTGGGTCACACCCAGCAGTACTCAGGGGTTACTGCTGGCTCTGCATTCAGAAATCACTTCTGGCAGGCACTGGGGACCATATGGGATGCCAGGATTCAAACCACCATCCGTCCTTCTGCATGCATGGCAAAAGCCTTACCTTCATGATATCTCTTCGACCCCAATTTTTTAATTTTGGGATTTTTTTTGTCACACCTGGCAGCACTTAGGGGTTGCTACTGGCTCTACGCTGAGAAGTCACTCCTGGCAGGTTTAGGGGACCATATGGGATGCCAGGATTCGAACTACCAACCTTCTTCATGCAAGGCAAACGCCTTACCTCCATGCCATCACTCCGGCCCCCCAATTTTTTAATTTTTAAATAAATTCCATATATTCTAATTCCTAATAGTATCCTCTATTATATTACAGCCAGAGCATTATGTTCACTATATATTATCACAGTATAGTATATACTATAATACTATTCAATTCACATTTCCACAAATATTACACAGGACTCTTTTTTCTCTATCTCCACAAAAGCAGTTGTTATTTCTTGTATTTTTATAATGTCTATTCTAATAGATTTCAAATAATAGCTCATTGTGATTTTAATTTGTATTTACTAATAACTAGTTATTACACCTTCTCATAAAATAGACCATTTGCATAACTTCCATGAAAAAACTGTCTATTCAATCCGTTGTTCATTTTTAAATTAAAATTTAAAAAAAGCCGGGCGTGGTGGCTCGTGCCTGTAGTCCCAGCTACTCGGTTTGCTGCGGCCAGAGGATCTCTTGAGTCCAGAAGTTCTGGGCTGCAGTGCGCTATGCGATCGGTGTGCGCACTACGTTCGGCATCAATATGGTGAACCCCCGGGAGCTGAGGACCACCAGGTTGCCTAAGGAGGGGTTAACCGGCCCAGGTGGGAGCAGGTCAAAACTCCCGTGCTGATCAGTAGTGGGATCGTGCCTGTGAATAGCCACTGCACTCCAGCCTAGGCAATATAGCGAGACCCTGTCTCTTAAAAAAGAAAGAAGAGGGGCCTGGAGAGATAGCATGGAGGTAAGGCATTTGCCTTTCATGCGGAAGGTCATCGGTTCGATCCCCCGGTTCCCCATATGGTCCCCCGTGCCTGCCAGGAGCGACTTCTGAGTGAATAGCCAGGAGGAACCCCTGAGCGTCACCGGGTGTG
>PVKC010029747.1:0-15029 GCA_004027635.1 Crocidura indochinensis
TCAGTAGTAAAATATTTTTCCTCGGGTCTCTTTTAAAGGGATTATTTTGTAGAAGTCTAGTGCTACCAAGAAATTGGTAGTGTTTATTGCTTGTCTCTAATGGAAATTACATTTTATGGGGAATTGAGATTGATTGCCCTTATCTTGACAAGTGAAGATTGAGGGTGTATACTATGGAATAGGGTACAGTTTTAACTGCAAAGGGGAAATGTTTTTAACACCTTAGTTACTAGGTTTTTGAAACCAAGATTATAAACAAAGGCTGTTTAATGCAATCATTTAGAATTTTTAAATTAACATTACTTTAAATCATGAAGGTAATCAGACATTTAATGATTTGCGTTATTAAAGGCAAAACATGGGGCAACTACAGGTTGAAAATCCTAATTTATTCTGTTTTATTAATCAAGAATAAGAAATATATAAAATAAAATATAATTATTATAAAAAATCATCCTGTATTGCCCAAACATCAAAGATGGGGATAAGAATTTATAATACAAATTTTTAGATAATATATTTATTAACCACCTATCCTCCTGAAAATTAATATTAAGAATACATTATAAGAATACAAAATTATTCTTTATTATATAAATAGCATTAAATATTAAACACATAACTAATATTCCAATGTATATGTAACAAGCCACTTATGAATATAACTAACAGCATGGAGCCCTTATATTTATTGTCTTAGTATCAGCAACTATATTATTCATTTTATTTTATTTTTGGATTTTGGCCACACCTATTTGAAATTCTGCCTTACTCCTGACTCTCTACTTAGGAATTGCTAATAGTTAGGCTCAGAGCACAGTATGTGTCATTCTAGGCAAGTACTTTACTGCTGGACAACTTCTCAGCCCAATATCAGTAACTTAGAATCATTTTCTATCTGTAATGTCCATTATAGTGATGATAGATAATAATACTGTTTAATATATTTAGAAATTAGAAGACCAGAATTTAAAAATTCTTGCCCATTAAAAAATGTGTTAACTGTGAGTTGATGGATATTAAAAATTTTACATAATAATTTCACAACTGTGATCTCAAATCATTATGTTCTATATAGAAGAGCAAACTAATTGTATTCAGGTTTTAACCTGAAAAAAGGTTATTCTATATTATTAGTTTTTAACCATATATTTTTATACTTATCTTTATATATAAAATAAGGATACCTAGGTGTGAGAGGAAGGGCAATATTCTATTGACAGTGGTAGAGAAAGTTGACATTTGGTTGTGGTTGTAAGGTGGTAACCTTATTACTACATTATGTAAATTATTAATTTCTCGTAAACCATTTCTACTTCAGTAAATTGACAATATATTGAATTATAAAATGTGTATTTTATCTAATTTAATTTGGTCTGTCAAGTTAACTAGAAATTAAATAACATCTTGAAGACTTTACTTGAGGAACAGTAAGGAATTTTGAATCCAATTAGAGTATAGATCTTATGATGTATACGTATTTAGAGAAGGCTCATGTTCAGTATATATATTCCCCAAACTCAGGAATTTATTGTATCCTAAAATGTGTTTATACACAATAAACACTTCTAGAACTTGTTTTAGAATCACTCAATAACCTCTGTATTATTTAACTATCAACTTGCATGCTTGCTAACAATTATTTTGTTTACAATTGCAAAGCATATGGTATTCAGACTGAGTTGTAAGCTCGAAGAACTAAACACTAGTCAAAGAACTTTCCCATCTGAAGGCATTGGTGCATCCAGAATGTAGGATAGACATTCATTCAGCTGGGGTGTGAACAAGGATCAATGAGGTAGGTCAAAAGAGATGTGAGAGTATGGAAGAGGGACAGTGATTACCTGGGCTTATTTCATGATTTTGCCAAAGGCAGGGCTCGACCTTAAGTTGCAGTAAGTATGTTCCTATCATTGTTAGACTAGACGTAATCTATAATGCTAAGTCAATTTGCTTTACGTACTGAACAAAATTGCTTCCTTGGTTATTATTGTAAATAGAATACCTGAATGTAAAACACACAGGGTCATAGGGAAAACTGAACCTGTGGGAAATCATTTGGCTTAATAGCATTTTATCTGGAAGATCAATGTACAAATCTCTTTGAATTTAAATTATTGACCATGTGGACTATGTTCATGATATTAAATATTTATTATTAAAAGAATATTTACTAAGCACTTATATAATTCAAGTTTTAATAATTTCATTATGCAATGTACATTGTATTTTAAAAATGAATTTCTATTGAATAGACATTCTGGAAACAAAGGAAAATACATTAGTAACTATAAAATTATGGCTTAAAATAAAATGTATTCATATGTGTACTATTCAATAACATGACATAAAAATTTTCATATTGAAAAAATAGAGGCTTTAAAATGGAACCTCAATGCATATATCTCAAATTTGCTATTTTAATTATACTTACTTAATTTAATTATACTGTCTCAGGATTAACACTTTTTAATTATATGTATTCAGTATTATCAGTATTAATGCATCATCACTATACTGATTAATTAAGATATATGGTACTTGTATGCTGTAGTAGGAAGTTCCAAATTTTATTTTATAAACAATAAGTCTTCTGATTTAAATTATATACGATGTGGTGTTTCACATTTCACATATTTATAAAATAAATGTGTATTTAATTATAACATGTAGAATTGCTAAATAAAAATTGGTCTAGGTGTTTAATGTAATTTCAATTAATATATAATAATATTAAAGACCTAAAATTATAGTCACATTATATAAGTCAGAATGAGATTTGATCATGATAGTTTATGGGTTTAGACATTTTATCCTTCAATTGAGTTACCATTTCAAAACATATTTACTTCTTATTTTCATTTATGCCTGTGAATAGATGTAGCACTGACCCTGAAGTTATTGCATATTCTACTTTATCCATCACCACTACTAATGATTATTTGGCTCTGAGGATTAAATGTATCCCCCTAAGTATACGCTTTTCTGTACTTTGTGAATGCATTAGCCCCCTGACCTTCCCATACTGATCAGGGACACAGTTGTAAGTTGCAAATTGGGAGCAATTCTTCATTTCTTTGATGTTTTCAAAGAGATTGAATAATTTCATGCTGAGTGTAAAGTAACTTGAGGTAAAGAATATTTCAAGCTATGAGTACAAAAAGAGTTGAGATGCTTAACTAATGTGTCTTGTTAATAATGTATTGTGCTCACTGCAATTACATTCATTTTGTCCTAAGAAATTTTGTCATCTCTAAGGTTCTTAGGGTTTTAATGTAGAAACCTCTGATAAGATGCATAATAACATATTTATATTAGTACTGTACATAAATCATGCTGGTATAAAAGCTAATAATAATCTTCTATAGAGGAATATTGAAATTAAAGAAATAAAGGCAAATTTTAAAATGTAGTATTTTTTGCAGATATTGGACAGCGGCTAATAAACACGTAAAACAATTCCAGATAGAGATTCCTTCTCTGTTACTTTGAGTCAACCTGTGGATGTTATTTGATCTTTAAAATCCATGTCCTTTGTACAATTAAGTTAACCACAGAAAGCACACACAAAGTCCTTACAGAGTGTTCTACCCATAGTATATTCTCATTAATTGCTTACTCACATTTTGCTTTTTCAAATTATTCCCAGTAATTGAAAATTTTCTAGTATTTTTGTGTGGCAGCAATATTGGGAGTTGTATACATGCTTGTTGTGTGCCTGAGGGTTTTAACCGTGCTAAAATTAATACTTAAGGATATGAGATTATTCCAGAACCAAACTCAGGGCCTCAAACCTTTAATATTTTATTTCTTCCACCAAGTCCCATGCTGAACTGTCTGATGTTCAATATCTTTAACAAATTTAAAGAAATTTTTCTTCAGGCCAGAGATGGTACCAGAATTAAGACTTGATTTTCATATAGATAACACAAATTTGATTCCTGACATGACAAATGATTCCCCCAAAGTGATCAGTAGTTATCCCTTAGCTCAGAACTAGGAGCAAACTCTGAGCAAACCCTCAGCACAAATCATCCTATCAAAAAGTGAAAGTAAACTATTAATATAAATAAGAAAGTTTAGTGAACAAATCAGTATTTGAAATCTAAAGTAAAATATTTTAGAAAATGTAAAATTTATTTATTTTTATTTATTGGGATTCTTTAATTATAATGATAAATATTTTAATATTAAATATTTAAAATGATTTAAAATGATTTTATATGAATATAATTTCACATCACACACATCACAAGTGTACTCACCTCTTTTTTTTTTTTCAAAAAATGCAACATCTTTTCCCTAATCCCCCACCTTAATTGTGTGGATCACTTCCTCCATTAAGTTGCCTTTTGTTGTTGCCTTGCTGTGTATCTGTGTCATACATAAGAGAGAGATCGTTCTGTACCTATTCCTTTTATTTTGACTGACTTCACTCAAGTTGTCTGCTTGTGGCTGCAAATTTTACTATTTTAATATTTTTGAGAGCTGCAGAGAATTTCATTGTGTGTGCATATATATGTATATATACATATATATGTGTGTGTGTGTGTGTGTGTGTGTGTGTACCACAACTTCTGGTTTTCATATGTTGACTATTGCACTAAGTGTGGTGATGAAGAGTAGAGTGCATAATTCCTTTCAAATTAATACTTTGGTGTTTTTGACTATATACCAAGAAGTGGAACCACAGGGTCATCTGGTAGTTCTATTTCTATTTTTAATAGATCTCCATATTGCTTTCTATAACAGATGAATCAGGTATCATTCTCACAAACAGTGCATAACTTTCTTCTCATTATCTCGCCAACATTGGCTGTTTCCAGTCTCTTGGATAGGTGTCATTCTCGCAGGGGAAAAAATGCTCTCTCCTTGTTTTGGTTTGCATTTCCTGAATCATTTATAATGAACACTTTTTAATAAGTGTGTTTGTCATCTACCTTAAGATATTAAAGTAAGTTTGAAAATAACTATGCTAATTTGTGAAATTAATTACTCATTAATATAGTTTGAATTAATAACAGAGTGGGACTGGAGCAATACTGCAGTAGATAGAATGTTTGCCATGCGTGCAGCTGACCCTGGTCCAATTCCAGGTATTCCCATATGGTAGTCTGTTGAGCCTACCAGAAGTGATTTCTGTGCG
This sequence comes from Crocidura indochinensis, assembly GCA_004027635.1. NCBI lineage: Eukaryota > Metazoa > Chordata > Mammalia > Eulipotyphla > Soricidae > Crocidura > Crocidura indochinensis. Next base: position 5,147 of record PVKC010029747.1, read on the forward strand.
GTCAGAAGTAACCCTCCTTGTTGCTACCAGGTATAAACCTCTGCATAGATAAAAATAATAGAAGTCAATTTAGCTATATAGTTTGATTATCAAAAATAATTGAAAAGATGGTATATTCTTTTAAATATTTATTTAATTCATTACCGGTAAAGTCTGTATTCAGGGGAATCAGGGGCCAGAATATCAAAGGGCAGAATTGAACTCTTTCTGGGCTAGAGGACTACCAGTATGTTTAACCCCCTGTACCATGTAGTCCCTGAAATACTGTCAGCAATAACCTCCAGTCACAGAGCAGAACATAGGTCCTGTGCACTCTAAAGTATGGCCCCCAAACCACCAAAAGCAAAACAAAAAATATACCTAGCTTTATTGTGCATGTGCACATTTATCTATTATTGATAGTTTTTGTGTCTTTTAGAGCATTGGAAAAAATTTTTCTTATTTTTTTGTTTTGTTTTCGGTTTTGGTTTTTGGTTTTTGTTTCACACACAGTGGCGTTCAGGGGTTACTCCTGGCTCTCTGCTCAAAAATTGCTCCTGGCAGGCTTGGGGAAGTAGATGGGATGCTGGAATTCAAACCACCTTTGGTCCTGGGTCAGCGGCTTGCAAGGCAAATGCCCTACCACTGAGCTATCTCTCTGGCCCCGAGCATTGTAAATATTTTAAAACACATATATTCTGTATATGTTTTAAATTAAGCATAAAAGCTCATTTTCTTCATTTAGATTCTAATTTCTGTAGCAGTTTCATTATATTATTGCTAATGAATAGGATATTCATGTAGTTTCATTGTTATTTCTCAATAAATAGTCTAAAATGTGTTTAAATGTTTGTTCATGTTCTTAAAAACCAGTTACACTAGTATTCTGGGCCGGGGAGTGGGGGAGAGTAAAGGAGGGAGATATGGGAGACATGCTGGGAACAGGAGTGGAGAGAGGACAACATTGGTGATATGAATACCCTTCATTCATTGTCACTATGTACCGAAAATAATTCTGTGTAATGAACTTCAGTCACAATAAAAATAAAAAAATAAATGATATTAAATAAATAATGTCAAAGAAATATTATTAAAAAGGATTCTTACTGAGAAAATGATTCTATAGAAAATTTAGTAGCATTACTAAAGCTTGGAGGTTGGGGTGTATGCCTTACATACCGAAGGATGATGGGTTCAAATCCTGACATCCCATATGGTCCCCCTCCCAGTAGTCGGCAACCTTTTTTTTCCAACTGAGCCAAATCTCGCCACGATTGAAATTTATTTTGCGAGCCACACAGGGCGCGCACTGACAAAGGCTAGCAGAGTCCTGGCTCCTGGTGCGGCCACCTGGCACACAGAAGAGCCAAATTAAAAGTGTAAAGAGCCACATGTGGCTTGTGAGCTGCAAGTTGCCGACCGCTTCGTGACCAGGAGCAATTTCTGAGCGTAGAGGCAGGAGTAACCCCTGAGCACTGCCAGGTATGACCCCACCAAGAAACCCCCCAAAATTAAATAAAAGAAAATGTTTCTAAGTAAATAAGATTATTTTGAGGCATCTTGCATTATTTTCTAATTTCCTGAGAATCAAAATAATTTTAAATGACAGTGATTTATTATAATTGAATCTAAGTGGATATTATTTTTCATCAGTGTTGAAAACTTATTCACTCTTTTTCGGTGGTGTATAGTAACTTTATCATCAGTTCTCTAAACCTTTATGATATATCATAACCAAAGTTATAGAGTAAAAATAAAAAATATTTGATTATAAACAGAATCTTAGTTTAATTTAATTAATTTATCTATTTATTTGGGGGGATCACATCTGATTACTCCTGACTATGTGCTCAGAAATCACTCCTGACTTGGGGGACCATATGGGATGCTGAGGGATCAAACGACATCTGTCCTAGGTTAATGTCTGCAAGTTCCTATCCCTAAGGGTCTGGTAGATAGTTTAAATATATGGAATACCTGCTTTGTGTATGGAAAGCTCTGCATTATCTGTAATGTTTAACATTGATAAAATACTCTTAGCCTTTGTTTTCTATTTCTTATAAAATAACTCATTTATATCTATATTTTACTTTACAAACTTTTTTAATGCTTTTATGTTAGTCTTAAAATAGACATTTTAATAACCATTTAAGACTACAATTCAGCATTCTTAAATTATAGATAAAGTGTAGCATACATATAAATAACAAATATAATTTTTCATTAAGGAAGAAAATCATGTCATGTATACAATATGGATAAATATTGAGGACAATAAATTTAACTTATTGCTAACAATTTACTTTTTTCCTATTGCCAATATTTTATTCAATGCTATAATGGAAGAAATGGAAAATATAATTTAATTTCTGAAAGTACTCAAGCTAATTATGTGACAAGATATCTATTCATCTTTGTGGAGCCATTGCATGGATAGTTGGTTGAATTATTTTCTTGGTGAGGATATATAAAATTAGAATGTGTGCCATCTATATTAGAATATCAATGTCTGTACATAAAACATTTCTAGAAACAATGAAAAGTATGTATATTTTTGTCTTTTGTCACATTTTATTATCCCTGAATTCAGGGACCTGGCTGGTCCCTGAAATATTTATCAGGTAAAATTTGGGTTACCTTGAGATTATTCTAATCATTATTCTGAAATAATATCCAATTCGGATTTGGTATGCTTCCTTTCAAAAAAGGAGGAAAATGGTTTCTGAATAATTACTTTCATTTATATTCTTGTATAAATATTTAAATATTTTGAAAAGGAATGGCAGATAAAATTATGATAAAAAAGTATGGGTATATTTTTAAGCTATACGTTAAAGTACCTAATCAAATTTCTATGCTCCTCATGTTCTTACTTCCTAGGCAGTGACAGAGATATAACTCATACTATTTTCTGACTCTATAGGAATTATTTTGGTGCAAATTTCTACTTCCTAGTAAATAAGTATCCATATGAATAACCAGAGATTATACTTCTCAAATAATGTTATTTATATTTTGCTAAGTCAAGATAATGTATATTGCCATTGTATGATTCATTATATTAATGAAGAGTTCTACATTGTTTACATATATCACTGAAATTTAATCTATATATATTAAATAAAAGACTAAAATGATCTATATTTTATTTTTCCGGACATTAAATTGGAAGAAATTTTCCCACAAGGGCCATAGGCTACAGATAAATCTTTGCTTTAGGAAGCAAAACTATAAGGGCAGAGTACAAATATGTTTTATTTTTTACAAGGTGCAGAGCACAAAAAGGACTAATTAGAAGGAATCTTATTTGGTTTTAATTAGTTATTTTGAATGAAACCACAGCTTATTTGAAAATATTTGATTGAATGTTTTCAATGACAGAACTACTTTAAAGATTAAGTAAAACATTTAAACTTGAAAACATTAAATTTAACAGAAAAATAAGTGTACGTTAAAGTGTGAGCTATCAAAATATATTGTTTACTATGTGAAACAGGGAAGGTTTGAATAATAATAGGTTTCCCTTTTAAACAGCTATGGTCTTAGTGATATTAAATTTATATGAATTTATGTTTTGCATTTTAAAAGTTTATTTAAATTAGTGTAATATATGAATAAAGTTTATTATAAACACTAATTATTTTCTTTTGAGTTTCTCTCAGATAACATTTTATGCAATATTAGTACTAGGCCAGAAACATATTATTTTTATTGTTTTAATTAATAAACTTTATGTAAAGTATTACCTTATATCAATATAAAGTTTTTCCAAGAACTAAAAAAAGTAGGGTTTTTTTTTTTTTTTTTTTTGGTTTTTGGGCCACACCCGATGACACTCAGGGGTTACTCCTGGCTATTCGCTCAGAAGTCGCTCCTGGCAGGCACAGGGGACCACATGGGGAACCGGGGGATCGAACCGAGGTTCGGCCTAGGTTAGCGCAGGCAAGGCAGGCATCTTATCTCCAGCACCACCGCCCAGCCCCCAAGAAGTATTTTTCATGATATTTTGGAAAATGGAAATCTGGATATACCCAGCAATTATTGGGGCTTCATCCTAGCGCTGTTATCTGGGAATGTTATCTCAGTGCTCAGGTGCTCTTACCTCATGATTGCTATCAAGCTGAGGTTGCTCACAGGAAGACAATCACCCCAGTCCCTTGTATTATCTTTCAGATCTTAATATTTTTAGCGTGTTCATACTAAGTAACAAAGATAGCATATTTTTATTTACTATATATTTACAACTACATTTGATTACAAAATTAGTATGCTCTAATATTTCAGGAGATGTAGTTGGAGCTCCTTTATCCCATATTCACCTATATATTCAGTGTGAGACTGCCAATGTATTGAAGTGCCTGGAGAGAGAAGTAAATGGGAAGGAAGTATATTCTTTATAACTAAAAGCAAATGGATCTTTTTTTTTTTGTGGTTTTTGGGTCACACCCGGCCGTGCTCAGGGGTTCCTCCTGGCTCCATGCTCAGAAATTGCTCCTGGCAGGCACGGGGGACCATATGGGGCACCAGGATTCGAACCGATGACCTTTTGCATGAAAGGCAAACGCCTTACCTCCATGCTATCTCCCGGGCCCCGATTTTATTTGCAAATGGATCTTTATGAAAACACTCATTCTTGTTAATTTGGTAATATAGAAAATACCCAGAGATATTTGGCTTATCAGTGGCTTATGCTGCTTTCTTACCTTTTTAAAATTTTGATTATTGTTCATTGTTTACAAAGTTGTAATACTATTTGGGAAGGGCATTTAATGTTATGACATCAATCATATTACCAGTGTGTCTCTCCCTCCAGTAGCATCTCCACTCACCCCAAACCCTGCCCCCTCTTAGGCACAAAATAATTTATTACTTGCTACAACAAAATGCAAATGAGAGTATAAAAAGCTTTTAAAAATATTGTGAAAGTCATTATGTCTCACAATGCTATTATGAAAGACATTGGGGATTTACTGAACTGCAACTTTCCCATCTAACTTGCTGTACTTCTACGAACTGAGAGTATTATGAAATTTGGAGGTGTCAAATACTGTACAAGTGGCCATGGCCCTAGCAGGTGAAGAACTGGGCTGTTTTTAAATCTTGGAGGTGGGGTGTGGCACTTGGTCTTTTTACAGGAAGAGGTTTGAGGGAGGTGCCAACCTCCACTCAGAGAAGTACTCTGAATTTTTAGCTTGAATATCAGATTACCTAGGAATTCCATCACCTTAACATCTCTTCTGTGATGAGTTGGAACATTGTAAATTTGAGGTATTTATATGAATGAGGCTGTGCGGTGTAGGCGGGCAGTTGGAGCTTTTGCATGCAGGGCTTTACCTCAATATCCGAAAAAAAAAAGCCCCAATTTTTCAATTCAATCATGTAGATGTGAGTTTCATCCACTGAGCATATGTTCTATATTTTGTTTTTTTGTTGGTAACAAATGGTATAAGGAGCCTTTCTAACTGGATCTCTGAATTATCTAGTACCTTTTTGTACGGGTTTTTCATAACATTATCTGACAGATATTTTTTTTTTGTGTGTGTGGTTTTTGGGTCACACCCAGCAGTGCTCAGGGGTTACTCCTGGCTCCATGCTCAGAAATTGCTCCTGGCAGGCACGGGGGACAATATGGGGCACCAGGATTCGAACCAATGACCTTTTGCATGAAAGGCAAATGCCTTACCTCCATGCTATCTCCTGGGCCCCCTAACAGATATTCTTGATTAAATCTTAGTTTGAATGTATAGATTTAAATTCCAAATTTGACTCACACATGAGAGACATACTAAAATATTTTACCTTGTTGTTTAAGACCATTTGTTTTCCAAATATTATTTTCTTTTCCTTCACTTGTTAGCTTTCTAGAATGATAGCCACATCTCATCTTTAGATTCTTGAGATATTACTTTTGTACATATTCAATATGTCATATTAATTCTAGAGGATCTTATATTGCTTTCTAAGAGAATTTCCTTGAACTGTCTACCATTTTTTCCTAAACTTTCTTTTAGGTTCTTGCAGTAAGTGGTTTTTCAAAGTGACAAGGATCATATTCTGATTTCTCCATTCTTAATATTTTACTAGAAAATAGATTTTTTAATTTTAAGAATAATTAATTTTCAAAATTATAATTTTACTATCAATTCTTAATGAAATCTCTTTAAAATTTGTATTTGCATACTGGCATAAAAGCAGCACTAATATAAAATATAAGTGCAAATATTTTGAGTGCCATTTTCTGCATTATTCCCTTCCTGGTTTACGTCACATATGATACAAGGAACACATTCAAATAGTTAAACATGTTCAAGTAGTTAAACATTGAGAATGTCTGTTGACTACTTATCTTGTGATAATCTTGTCTGATAAAACTTTAGTTTTCTTTCATTTTTTAAATGACTTATTCCCTACATACTAATAGTGCTAGCATTGTAGTCAATGGATGCACAGTAATGTTAAATTGCAATTTTCAAAATCACACAGAAAAATGTAGTCAATGGATGCACAGTAATGTTAAATTACAATTTTCAAAATCACACAGAAAAATGTAGTAAACCTAAGAGTTCATTTTGGATATAGCCAGAGAGATAGTACAGTGGTGAAGGGACTTGCATTGCTTGCAGCTAACCCCAGTTAGAGCACCACATATAATATCCCAAGCACTGTCAGAAGGAATCCTTAATCACAGAGTAGGAGTAATTTCAGAACACTGTTGGATATGGCCCCAAATCTTTCCACACATACATATAAAAAATGTACACATTTCCAGAGCCCAAGTTATTTACTGTTATTTTCTTCCCTCTAAAGATTGTCAAAATGCTGTTTCTCAGTGAATTTCACATAGAGAAATCATTGTTGCAGAGAATTACTTTTTCGTAGTATATAAAACTGAAGTCCAGTAAAAAAGGCAATTATTTGGTTTTATAAACAATTATTTTTAATTTTTAATAATAAATAAAATGAGCCCTTTTATTTTGAGTTCCAAAGTTTTCTAGAAAAGAATGATACAAGTTTGGACTCAAATAGTCCTTTTGAAGACTGATACTATAAAAGGGGACCAATTTAGTGAAAAGAATGAACTGACCGCTGTTCTCCAGCAAAATACCTGAGTGAGTTTAAGCATATATATTACAGAGATTCATATTAATAGCAACACTGTACCTATACTTTCTCATGATAAGAAGCATTGTTTGATTAGTGATGATTATTTAATTTAAAAAATTGCTCTCAAAGAAATTAAACACATAATAAATTTATTTCTTATCATTCTGTAGGGTTCAGGGTCTGCAAGTTCTTTTCTCCTCTCACTGTCACAAAGCTAAAATGTATGTCATGCAACGTGAACATCTTTTGCTCTCCTTGCAAACAAGTTGCAATTAGGGTCATATCATGTCATATTCTGCACATCGGGACTATGCTTAATGTTGTACTCCAGTCCTGCACTAAGTAACATATCATTCATCCTAGATGACTCCCTTGAAAATTGCTTCTAAATGTTTGTTCCAAAAATGCTCATGAAGTGAACAATTTACTATCCTTTAGCTATTAAGATACTGGAAACTGTCACTTTGGGAAATTGGGTACTGCACCTTGTAAAACATGTTCCGAAGCTTCGCTTCAACAATTACTACCTAGAATCCATCAGTCTGGGAGTGTTCTGTTTAGTCAGTTGTTAAATTTAATACTATAATAACATTCAGATGTCAGGAAAAGAGAAATACTAAATCTCATGCAATGTTTTTCACCTAAAAAAAATATGGAAGGTGTGTCTGTCTTCCATTATTGAAGGATTTTATCTTTATTTAGTTATTGATTTAGCCAAGCTGTTTGGGGAATAACTGCAGGCTTGTCTGGATTTTTAATTCATTAATTGGATAGTCTAGCATTGACATCACTTTTAGAAACTATTTAACTACAAATATTTTTATTTAAGGGTCAGGGATATGGCTGAATTGGAAAATTTTTTTCAATAAACATTGGTTTATTCTCAAAACTATAACAAAATTGAAAATGTTTTTTTGCATTTTCTAGCTATATTTGTTTAATGAATATTTATTGCATAAATAATTTTAAAGCAAGAAGGGACTAAGTTTATTCTTAACTAATCTAAATGTCAAATATATGCTTATAATGTATGTGACATGCATACATATACATAAAAATAACCAATTAAAACGTGTTTTTACCAAAAAAAAACATATAAACATTTAATATTCTAAGTTTTTGTTAAAATTCTGCTCCAACTTAACAAAGCTTCTTTACCCTAAAACCACAGCACTAACCTCTTAGCTGAAAAATACTCTTGTTATCAAGAACAACCACTTGACCTATTTTAAAATATGCTTTTTCCACTTGCCAAAAGCCAAATGTTATTGTTTTGTTTATTACGAACAATAGTAGTAAATAATCTTGAAGATTTTAAATTTTTTTGGAGATAGAATTAGAATGAATTACTTTTGTCTCTGGGTGAGTCACTTAAAGTCTCTCTGACTCCAAGAATTATTTTTACTGTGAGTAATTAAGCTCTCATATATGTTCAATGACATTTACTAAGTGTTCATTTCAATGAGCTTTGGGCATCGTATACATTTATGTAACCATCAATATGTTTACGTCACCTACAAAAATATCCCTTTTTTTCAGCCAACCCCTTTAACTGTTCACATGTGTGGTAAAAACTCTGTGATAGTTATTAGGGAAGACAATTTCTGCTTCTGTTGACTTCATATAAAGAATCTTTAAATTGGCTCTATTTTTCATATATTTTAAGATTAATCTGTTTATATGTGTGTCTGAGCCATTTTGATTGCACAGCCTGATCATGATTATTAACTTAAAATAATTTATGTACATTTGTTTTTTAAGACACTGGGTTTTTGTGTTATGTTTGATCTGTAACTTATCTTGTTTTCAAGAGGTGAGTATATTTAGTAAGTGTCATGTGAATAATTTAAGATAATATTTAGAACAACAAAATAATTGCATATTGCTTTTATGACTTTGCTAAATGGTGTTATGGAAACTTCTATGTAGAACCATAAGAATTTTCCTTATATTTTAGGAAGTGTGTGAATGAGATTGCACCACACTAGATAATGCTTAGGGCTTATTCTTGTTTCTGCACAGTGTTCACCCCTGGTGAGCTTGCTCTGGAGTACCAGAGCTCAAACCTTTGTCAACTGCATTCAAGGCAAACGTTTTGCTAGCATTGTATATTCATATTCATCCACATCTTAGAAATTTTCTAATGACAGATTTTGTTTGTAAATAGATACTTTTGTTTTTAGTTGGTAATTTTTTATTAAGTATTTAAACAGCTGCATAATTTTAGTATAAATTTAGTGTAAATAGTATTAGTGAGATTATATTGTTTATATTGCACCAACTTTGATATTAAATATAAATGTGTTTATTATTTGTTAGATCACACCTGGGGGCGCTCAGGGGTTACTACTGGCTCTGCACTCAGAAATCGTTCCTGGCAGGCTGGGGACATACATTATGCTGGGAATTGAACCCAGGTCTGTCCTGGGTCTGTTGCATGCAAGTGCTATCACTCTGACCCCTAATTATAAAGCTAAAAAAATTTTCATTTTGGGACCACATCTGGTGACACTCAGGGATCACTCCTGGCTATGTGCTCAGAAAACGCTCCTGACTTGGGGAGGGGGCCATATGAAACACTGGGGATCAAACCACAGTTCTTCTTGGGTCAGCTGTATGCAAAGCAAATGCCCTACATCTGAGCCATCACTCCAGCCCCTAAAAATATTTTTTAATTAGAAGGCTTTTAAAAAGCTCTTAGATCACTGAATGCTTTTATCATGAAAGTTGTCAAATTTTGTGAATAATATTTTCCAAATTATAAGGATAGTTTATATTATTTACTAATTTTTTGAATTAT
>PVKC010029748.1:0-15042 GCA_004027635.1 Crocidura indochinensis
CATATGGGACACCGGGATTTGAACCAACCACCTTTGGTCCTGGATCGGCTGCTTGCAAGGCAAACGCTGCTGTGCTATCTCTCCGGGCCCCCTGAGAATGCATTCTATGTGTAGATGTCCTAAATTTGCCTGTGTCTGGTTTCTGGGGATTAAAAGAAACTGGGTAAGATAACATATGTCATTAGGAAAAGTCACCTCTTTTCCCAGCCATTTTGTTGATAAGTAAATTTCACAGTAAAGCAATAATCACACTGATAAAAGCTACTATATGAAATACTTAATCATTTAAATGTCATTTATGATTCCAAGGATGAAAGGTTATGATGGTTAAAAATCAGAAACTCTTTTGTTTAATTAAACATGGCAAATGGCACTGATCTGACTTCAGTTGGAATCTGCATTTAATCACTATTTTACAATGGTTGTGAACTTGTGTACCAGCAGGATGGAAGCAGAGAAGATATAGTTGACTTTGGAATGAGGATTAAAGTAATGAGAATTTTCTGAATATATGGAATATATAGGAAACACAAATGCTTTGCCTGAAGCAACGTGGTTAATAAGTTGCTCTCAGGAGTACAGTAAGAATTAAGAGCTTATATCCTCTCCACATTGACGTACTGACCTTCCAAATTTACTTATTCTGGAGACAATGTGAAAAAAAGCTGAAATACAAATCATGGGACTTGGAACTAAATCATAGACAAGTCTTTAAAGGAGCAAGTCATATGATCTCTAAATTGTCATTTCCTCATTTATTACAGGAAGTTTATATGGCTCCTACCTGACCTCAGGGTGCAAGTGAACCTCAGATATGATGCATATGAAAGTTCTTTGAAAATGCTTTTCAGGGTACAGAGCACTGTTAAAGCATTAGTAAGAAGATTGGAATCCATCATACTTGTAAGGTGACCTTTAGGGAACATTGTTTTAACTTCTAGATTCTTGGCTTTACTTAGATGTGCAAAAAGTCAGGGAAAAAAGAATATTTTATCAACCCCTTGGGGCCCGGGAGATAGCATGGAGGTAAGGCGTTTGCCTTTCATGCAATAGGTCATCGGTTCGAATCCCGGTGCCCCATATGGTCCCCGTGCCTGCCAGGAGCAATTTCTGAACATGGAGCCAGGAGTAACCCCTGAGCACTGCCGGATGTGACCCCAAAATAAAAACCAAAAAAAAAAAAGAATATATTTTGGTCTTTATTGATCTTAGGCGTACCCCATAAATACTTCTCAAAATAGTTTCTGTGAGTGTGCTTTGGACCATCTGATTTGTGTATTGTTAGTCTTAAGTCCTACAAAGATAAGCACAATTCTGAATGCCTCTTCCATCCTTAATGATGATGATTTCTTGGGATTTTAAAACATGAGGGGTTGTTAGGATTATGTAAGCTTTAAGTAACAGAAATCTCCAACTCCAGTTGATTTCAAAACAAGAAAACCTGATTGTTTTCTTCTTATCTTGTTGAACAAGAATTTCATAGACAGAGCCTCTTCTGCCATGGTTGCAGAGCAGTTTCCAGTGTTTATATTTCTTTTAACCTTTACCATGTTGACCTCTTGGTTGCAGTTCCAGGAATTGAACCACAGAGAACATCACCCAAGGAAAGAAGGGGAATGCTGGCCTCCTATACATTTTTTGATCAGGACTGAATTGGATGCCACCATCCTAGAAGCATAATCATAATAATCAAAGAATTGAATATGATAGTCAGTTGGGGAATGGGTGGATTTGAGGGATCCAACCACTTATAATAAGGCAGATTCTGGGGACCGAGCCTTTGAACAGTGTCTAACTTCTAGGCACACTCTTCCAAGTGGATTGGAGCAGATAATGCGTGGAGGGTGCTTAGTTCAGTGACTGGCAAGTAAAAATCAGATCCTAATTACCCTTTTGAATGATTTCCCCCAGAATGTCAATCAGTGACATCATTTCTACTACTGCTGTTACTGCAACCTCATCTTTTGGTGCAAACCAATCTGCGTGCTGTCATGAACCAGGCAAAGAGCCACATGACACCAATGTATTCTTATACCATGATTTTGTGGCAGAGAGGTGGGAAGGGCAATGTGCCAATTAGCTCTGCATCACTTTTAAACTTGTTTATATTGGGGGAGAAAATTTAAAAGCTAGGTGGAGCTTGGGAATGTAAGCCACATTTTCACCAGTAGGTAGATAAGGTAGTCACATGTTTTGTGTGTTCATTGTATTAAAAAGATATTACTCATGTGGTGTTGAATATTGAACCAGAGTCTCACACACACAAGTGTGTTCTCTGCTAAGTGTCTTCTTCTAGCCATATTAGCTTCATACATGGCACCCTGACTATTTGTCTATTGGACCAAATCTTCAATTCCAATGGAAGGCACAGAGAAGAAGGAAAATTCCTACTCTTTTTGAAATCATAGGAAAAATCCACAACTACGTATTCCAAAAGGAGAGTGATTGTACATACCTCTTAATGACTTGTGTATAAATAAATAAGCCTCTAGGTCTTGGCAAGAGAGAAAAGGCCACATCAAAACCCAACATTTCTCTCCTGGGTACTTAGTTGATTCTCTCTCATCTGCTATCTTTGCATTTGTCAGTCTTTGAGAGGGAACAGTATGACCTAGTGTCAAAATGACCCTGCATGAAAGGACATTCTTAGCTGTTCCTTCATAATGGAAACAATTCTCATCTAATGAAAGAGAAATAATTAGCAATAAGCTCTCAATGTTCTCATCTAATGGAACGAGCTCTTTCTGATTATATTCTGTTGGAAAAAGACAAATTCTTACCTATTTTTTATGTACAAATCCACCAAGGGAGCTGCTTTGATGATAGCATTTTATATATAAGTTAGAACATTAATCATTAAAGTCAAGTCAATACGAAGAATCATCTTTACTATTCAATTTCCTGAAAGGAATTATTTGATAAACCAGTGCTGCCTCACTCAATGGAGACAATCCCTGGTAAGTTTAGAGATGAGATCATGTTTCTCCACAGACCCCCCTGGATGACTGGAGTCTCTGGAAGTTTTCCTTGCAGCCTCGCTACTGCTTTTCTCCTTGACCGATTTATCTGTGTCTTTTCCTCACATTGGAATGAACATTTGATGCTGGGGCAGGGATAACTTCGTATGCTATGACAAAGCGTAATAACTGTCTAGGAAAACATTTACCACCACTCATGGAGCCATGAGCCATGACTAACAGTTATCTAAGAGGCATTAAGGTAATCATAGGAAAAAAGTGCTCAGTATCTCCTGGCAGTCACGATGCACATAGTTCTTTGCTCTTTCTTTAAAGACTCATTTACCCCTTCACCTCAAAATGCTAAGCAAGAGCTGTGTTATGGGTCATGGAACGCTTCCATTGAAAGCTTTAGAAAGCAACCCCCAGACAAATCATGCTATAGAGAAACTGAACAATAAACTTGAGGTTGGCCAAATCCATGGGAAGAGATTATCCTCCCCTCTTTTCCTTTGTAGTTGTGGTTGTGCTGTCTGAGAGTTGCACACTTGGTTGGGGTGCAGTCGAGGTGGTATTCTGGTGGTGCTCTGGGGATCCCAGGGGTGTTCTGTCCTGAGGGGACTGGGCATCCATATGCCAACGATCCAACTCAGGGCTACCAGGTAAACATTCCACCACCCAAGCCCACCTCCAAGTCCAGAATAGATTATTTCACAGTGTCCCAAATCATGTGATGGCAAGCACTATCCTTAACTCTTCTTTTTATTTTTCTAACTTTATTGAAACACCATGGTTTGCAAAGATGTTCATAATACAATTATTCCTGGCATTCAATGTACCAACATCAATCCCACCACCAGTGTGATCTTCCCTCTACCATTGTTGGGTTTCCCACACATCCCCAATTTGCCTCTTTAGCAAGCACAAAATAATATATTTTACATTGCTGGTTTTAACAAAGCAGTAAATGAAATTATTAAAAAAATAGTTTAGTAGTTGGGGCTGGAAAGGTGACGCTAGAGGTAAGGCACCTGCCTTGCAAGCGCTAGCCTAGGACAGACCCTGGCATTCCATGTGGTTCCCCCAAGGCAGGAGCGATTTCTGAGTGCCTAGCCAGGAGTAACCCCTGAGTGTCACCTGATGTGTCCCCAAAACAGAAAACAAAACAAAAAATAGTTTAGTAGAAAATAATTTGTAGTATCTTTACATTTGTAAAAAAAAAAAAAAGTAATATCAAACCTCAAGCAATAGCATAGTAGCAGGGCTTTTGCCTTGCACATGACAGAACCAGGATAGCCCCACGATTTATTCCCGGCATTCTATATGGTATCCCAAGCCTGCCAGGAGTGATTTCAGAGCCAGGAGTAATCCCTGAGTCTTGCTGTTGTGCCCCCCCCAAAAAAAGTAGTATCTCATAGTGGTATCATCAAAGTCATTGTGAATTACCAAGCTGCTTGCTGCTAATTGAGAGACTTCTGTGTCACTGTTTTTGCTCACTGAATTTAATGAGTCTCTATTCTACTTTCCCATCTAATTTGCTGTGTTCCTCTGAATCTGTCAGTACTGTATAACCTGGAGGTGTCCAGGTGCTGTAGAACTGGGATGATTCTTTGGCTTGGCATCTATTTCAAGATTAGGTGTGAAACTGGGCTACTTCTATTCTGGAGGCTGTGGGTTGTGAGTGTGACTACTGTGGCCTCTGACAATCAATACTGGTGTGTATGTGTGTGTGTGTGTGTGTGTGTGTGTGTGTGTGTGTGTGTATGAGAGAGAGAGAGAAAGAGAGAGAGAGAGATACCAGCCCACTTTCTACGAAGGCCCTAGAGTTTTCAACCTAAAGACCATGTACCTGGGAGCTTCGTTGGCTTGGTGTCTCTTCCAAGATTAGCTCCTCATTCTCAGGCCTCTATTAAAGTCACTCAGAGAAAGACTTTGATAAAAGTATTTTCTGAAAGTTATCTTTTATGGAATATTTCTTGCCTATTTGTGTTTTCTTCTCCTTAGAGCAGAAAGAAAGCATTGACAAAGATTATAAAAAGGAGAACCACAACAGGGCTGCCATCTCTTACATTGAGGTCGTTATTTTTGTTTGTTTTTGAGCTACAGCTGCTAGTGCTCAGGGTTACTCCTAGCTCTGTGGTCAGGGATCATCCTTGTGCTGCTCAGGGGGCCATCTGGGATGCCAGGGAATCAAACCTGAGTCAGACACCCTAACCACTGTGCTATCACTCCAGCCCCTGGGAGTGATAGCACATTTTTGACACCATTTTTGACAATCTCTGAGGAGCATTTAACAAAAATAAGCACTTCCAGGCTGGACATGTGGAAACCTTGTACCCGAATATAGGGGTCTCTCGGAAGCTCTGCTTTTCCTGTCTTATAGGAAAACGAGGGTGCCAGAATCTCACCCCGACTCCTCTTTTGCTGCCATACCCGGACCCAGAGCCAAACAGGTGTGAGAACCTTTCAAAGTAAATCAAATCACAGCTAATCTATTCTTTATCACAAGCTCTGTTTCTGGGCCATCTTTCTTTTTTCTAAGCACTAATGAATGACAACTCAGCAAGTTAGAAACAGTGATATCAGCTTGGCTCAAAAATAATCTTTTAAATTCATGATCCTGTCCTTATTTAACATGAGGTGTTTGAAGAAAGGGTCGTTGGGTGTAGTTCTTCTCCTAGGCTTTATTTTTAGTATGCATCACACAAAAATAAAAATCCACTGTGATCAACAACACCCAAAGTCAAATTCTCCATCTTTAGAAAACTCTTTTCTTCCAATACCAAGTCTTGGGAAAATGTCCTAATCTCTAGATATTCACAGAGACAGAAGCTAAAGAGTTACCTGCTCTCAGCCTCCGAGCCCGACAGTTTCTTACAACTGTCATGTTAAATTTAGCTCCATTTCTTTACCTCACTGATGAGGCATTTATCAAGTCTTCAAACTAAGGTGTAGGTTGGGAAAATGACAAGATCCTATTATTTAATAGACTCCCAAGTTTGACGGAAAATAATGAAATCTAACTTTAGATGTCTTTTTTTTTTAACTCAAGTAGATATTTGCCAAGATACACATCATCACTTATAGGGCCTTACATTTCAGGAAGGGGGTTTTTATTTCAAGTGTTCTGTGCCTTGAAATATTGGTTTGACAGGAAATTGTGTTAATACTGATTTTTTTCATAGAAATGACAAGACATTCTATTTAATTGACCTTAAATAGGAAATATTATCATTTTATTTTTAATATTTTTGTGAAGCAAAATAGCTTTACTTAAGGAATATGAGGAAATAGAAGAATAGAGTAAGAGAGAAGAGAACATGAATATATCTAGAGGGAAGAGAGAGCCAATCTACTTTTTAAACTACATGCATAGAGTTAAAGAGACAGTACAGAAGTTAAGACTCTTGTCTTGCAATTCAGCTCACCCAGTTCAATCCATAGCACAGCATATGGTTTCCTGAAAGGAGTGACCCCTGTACTGATGGGGTCAAGAGAAAGCAAAAACACACTCATAAATTAGATTTATAGCTTTATAAAAAGGGCACAAAATTGCACTGATAGTCATAGAGCAAGATGCGTTGTTCCAAGATTTCATTGACTGATTTTACTATAGCCATGAACCAAATGAGTACATCAATATGTCAGGGGAATAGAGCCAAGAAGGAAAAAAAATCTCTCAATTGACTATTAATTATCTCTTAATTGATTTTTGAATTGTCTTTAATTATTCAAATAACCACTACTGTCAGTTCTGATGACCATACCAAGCAGATCTGTTCTTTTCATGTGAGCACTTATCTTTTTCCCTCACTGTAGGTGTTATTTAAGCCCTCTAAACACCCCCTTCTTCACCATGAACTTCAATTTTGGGTGTATGTGAAGATCAGTCATGAAGGTGATCTTCAGTCTCCAAAGCAAGGTTTTTGTCCCACTGTAAGAAGTGATTTATGGGGGCTGGGCAGTGGCGCTGGAGGTAAGGTGCCTGCCTTGCCTGCACTAGCCTAGGACAGACCGCAGTTCGATCCCCTGGCTCCCATATGGTCCCCCAAGCCAGGAGCGACTTCTGAGCACAAAGCCAGGAGTAACCACTGAGCGTCACCGGGTGTGGCCCAAAAACCAAAAAAAAAAAAAAAAAGTGATTTATACATTTATACAAGGTTAGCTAAGAGCTGACTCATTGGTCAGCATTAGAGAACCATAGTGAGTTACATAGTAGAGGTGGTTTTAAATAACAATAGCAAATACTTCCATCTGGGGTATAGGCTTTGTGGTTGTTCAAATAATACATTAGTGGAGGGCAGCGATAGTACAGTAGGAAAGGTGTTTGCCTTGCATATGGCCAACCCATGTTGGATCATTGCATCCCATATGGACCCCTAAGACTACCAGGAATGATTCCTGAGCTCAGAGCCAGGAGTAACACTTGGGTGCCACTGGGTGTGCCCTTCAAACCAAACCAAACCAAAAATAAAACCCAAATAATAAAACATTTGTGGATTCCCAGGTGAGAGGTTATTGTCTGCTGCAGGTAATGAGTCATTCCATCACATGAAGGGTTCAAACTCTGCCTGACTCACCTCTGCATTTCATTTGCCTGCACCCTACCTTATCCTGATTTTCTCAGATGCTTTATCCTCCACTTTTGACTTTGACCCTGTGTAGAAAGCCCTCTGGTTTCTATAGTCAGAAACTTCCTTGAAAATAAAGTCAATTATTATTGCCCTATCATTCAGCACACATCAAAAATACAGGAGAATACATTTTGTCTTCTTCATTTTTCTCAGTGTCTTACCTCCATCGGTCAACAGAGCTCTTTCCAGCAGTACTCTCCTCTGCTTTATCTGCCCAGCCAGATGGTAGGTATAGCCTCATCCACCTTTCTTCTCTCTCCCAAGAAAATACTACTTTAAAGCTGCCATGATCTTGACCTGGCTAACAGGCAAGCAGGGCATACTTAGACTTGTTTGATGCTTCTGCTGTATATCAAAGTTGTTTCATGGGCAAGCTTCAAACATTTCTAGCAGTCACCAACAAAGTGAAAGTCTATGAGTCACTGAACCCCCCAAAAAAAAAAAAAAAAAAAAAAAAGAAAGTCTATGAGGCACATTCACATACTTAAAAGCAACTCCTGGTGATCTTCGATTTCGAAAGATCATGCAGCAGGATTCTTTTTATTTTATTTTATTTTATTTTATTTTATTTTATTTTATTTTTTGCTATTGTTTTTTTAATTTTAATTTTATTTTTAAAATTAATATCTTTATTTAAGCACCATGATTACAAACATGCTTGTAGTTGGGTTTCAGTTATATAAAAGGAAACCTTTTCTTTATTTGTGAGCAGTTGTGTCTATTTTCAGTTGCATTTTTCATGTTGGGAATAGTGTTTGACGTAGCAAACTGAATGATTATTCAGTCTTTCCTGTGTCTAGTTCATATTCAGAGTCACATTGATAGAATTGGGATGTGAAACCAGGCTTAAAGAGTAGGAGGTCCAGTGGCCAGAATGATAGGTAGAGGGTTTTCAAATCTTGGGTTTGATTCCTGACACTCAATAGGTCTTCTGAGTCTAATTGGGGTGATCACTAAGCTTTGAGCCAGGAGAATCCCTATTTATCAGTGGGAGTGACCCAAAAACACTAGAAAGAAAAAAACACAAAAAGAGTGGGGTCCACACCTGATACAGAGAGAGTATAGAATTAAATTAAATATAGAATTAATATTAAATAAGTCAAATATAGAATTAAATTAAAATTAAATTAGAATTAAATTTTTGGGTTCTAAAACCAAAATACTGGAGAGTCTCAGTTCTGGAAGCAAAAGGCGTGGTCTGGAAAATAATTCACATAAACACACATGGAGGGAGAAATGGATTTTCAGAAGTTCCCACATGTTTGTCCTTTGCTTCTAAGAAGAAGCAAGCTTTTTGGAGTCCAAAAATGCAAGAGAGCATCTTCCTTCTAATCTGAGTATTTAATCTGAGGAAAATGACCACACCTGGAAGTGGGACCAGGTGGTCTCAACACCAATCCAAGGTGCTACATTCAAAGATGTTTCCAATCAATGAGTAACAAGGCATTTTTTCTGAGTGAGATAGAATCAGATCAATTTCATGAATCCCACAAGAGAGTAAGTACCTGGGTTACACATTAAATCTGGTCACATCCTGCTTAGGAAGAGTAAAATGGGTTAATAAACAGGAGACTTCAACTGCTAGAAAATGTTCGTTTGATGCAATAAAATGTCTTTGAGGTGGGCCGTAGAGATAGCTCAACTACATGAATACATGCTTTGCATACTGAGCCTAGGGTTCAATTCCTGGCCAGGTCCCCTGAGCACTACTGGAACTAACCCCGATCAAATCGAGAAAGTAGTCTCCTGAGTACTGCCAGATGTGGCTCAAACCCTTTGAAAATAAAAAGTAAGGAAAAGGCCAAAATAATTGCCTGTGAGGTATCTTCAATGATTCCAATTCGTTGTTAAAGAAAACAGAAGGGGGAAACGGCAAGTGTTTTATTTTCTTTGTAGCTTTTTTAATATAAAATCTTTATTTAAGCACCATAATTACAAGCATGATTATAGTTGGGTTAAGTCAAGTGTTTTATACTGGTTTTAGGTTACATCAAACTGAAATGTTTTTGCACAATAAAAGAAAATGTAGTTGAAATAAAAGATAACTTACAGCATAGCAGGGAGTATTTGTATATCATGCATCTGATAGAATGTATAAAGATATATAAGTGCTAAGATATATAAAGTGCTCACAAGCTCAATAATGACAATAACACCAAGCCCCATAAAAATGGAGATAAACAATAAGCCGATACTTTAGTTGACTGAAGCATGCCCACCAGTGTTCACCTGATAGGAAAAAATATAAACTGTTACTTATTATCAGGGAAATGATTATAAAAATAACAAGATAATCACCTCACATCAGTAAGAATGGCTCACATCAAAAAGACAAGAGGGCCAGAGAGATAATACAAAAGGTAGAGCTTTAGTTTTGCATGCAGCTGACTCTGGTTTGAGCTGAGTAAACAAATATGACATTCTGAGCACCAAGCCAGGAGTAGCCCTGGGCAACACTGAATGTAGAACAAAAGATCAAAGAACATGGAGCTAGAGAAATCGTTAAGAAGGTAGGGCACTTGCCTTACATCTTCCCCAACCTTGTTCAATCCCCTGAATTCCATAGTCCTTTCACAAGTGACTCCTGAGTACAGAACCAGGCACTGCTCTGAACCATAACAACAAAGAAAACTCAAAGAACAAACAAACAACAACAAAGAAACCCCTAAAGACTGGAAACAGCCAGTGTTGGGTATGCAGTGAAAAATGAACCCTTACTCACTATTGGTTGCTGCAGATGGCCAGCATTGCTAAGCAAAACCTTAGTGGGTCAGATAAGTTCCCACTGGGAATAAGCGGGAACACGAAGCGGATGAATATGAAATATGAAATAATGATACCACATGCAGTATGTGTGGGGTCAACACATCTCTGGCAAGAGTGCAACAAATTTTAATCTACAGGCAATGGAGTATATAAAGGGAAAAGAGAGGCAGTCATAACATGAAAAGAATGCAATGTACATTGTTTGATTTCAGAACAAATACACATAGCTTAGGGTGTTTAGTAACCTTAGAATAGTTAGGAGTTAGGGAATAAAAGGAAGACTAAATTCTTACATATTAAAGAAGTTCCTTGCCCTAGGTGTCAATTACTGATGTAAATTAAGGGATAGCAGGAATCCTGGTTTATCCTGATAACAAATATTTTTAACCTAAGGAAAATAGTATTCTAGCTAGGGGCTAAGACCCACTTCCTATGATCTGATAATAAAAAGAGAATAACACTAAAGAAAGGGATACAATAATCATACCTAGTGAAATAATCTAATTCTACACTGACCAAACCTGTTTGCAAACAGGTATTCAAAGTGACAGGGAAACTTCCCAAGACAGAAATCATTCTGCTTTGAAGCTCAAAAGCAGGGAGAGAAGACTATTGTCTTGAAGATGTTATGTTTTGACTTGGCCTTCAGGAGTAAAAGCCTGACAGAAAGAGAGGTAGCTGGTGAGCTTTGAGTTGCAAATATACTAAGCCAGCAGGGAACTTCTGGCAGCTTGCTTTGGCACTGAAATTCCTTTGTCAGTGTAGAAAAGCTAAAGCCGAATTTCTGTAGTGGCAAAAGAAACAAAATTCAAATAAATAATAGTAAAGAGAAAATGTAATGTCACAGTCATGTTAGAATTATAGCCAATGATCCACGCAAAGGGTCAATAATTGACTTCTCTGAACGGGCCTTTTGGCATTTAATTCCAGGGAGGAAAATTAGACACTGCACCAGGAAGGCAAGTGCCACATCTGGTGCATGCTCCCCTATGTGTGTGGCAACAATTGGTGGCAAAGTTACCTGGTAGAGCCTCTGAAAAGAGTTGTGAAGACTTTTCCCAAAAACTAAAAATAGAGCTTCAAAACTGGAAAACTAGTGAGAGATCAAGGCACTTGCCTTGCACATGGCTGGCACCAATACTATCCCTGGCACTGCATATGATTTCACAAGCACAAGCCAGGAATGACCCTTGACCCTACAGAATGAGGAACAAGCCTTGAACATGACCATAGTGGCCCAGAAATGAATAAAAAGTTAAAAAAAACCCAGAACTTTGACATGATCCAGTGATCCTTGATATCTATCCCAAGAACACAGGACTATTAACTTGAAAAGATACCCTCTCACCAGAGTTCACCTTAGCACCATTTATAACAGACAAGATCTGGAAACACTCCAAATACTCCACAAAAGATTAGATAAAGGAACAGTACTTTAGATATACAATGGAATAGGTGCTCAGTTTAAAGAGGTAATGAAATCTTGCCTTTTACTACAATATGGATGGAACTGGATGGAGTTATATTAAGCAAAATAAGTCAGAGGGAAAAGAATAAATATCAGACAATCTCTTAGATGTGGGATCTAAAGAAAGAAAGTAATGGAATGGGCAGTGCCCAATGGTAACTAACCCTTGGACTTTTGTTACAGAACTGAAGTTATCAAACAAGTTTGGAAGCAATAGGATGGTGGGGAAGGAAGAAGCAAATTAAAGACAGTGTTGGAGAATCTTTAGCACTTTGGTAATGGTGGAGGGACCACAGTATTATTACAGTGAGTAGCATGTTTGATTTGCAACCTGGATTTGATCTCTAGCATCCCAATATTTTCTGAGTTCAGAGCCAGGAGCATCACCAGGTGTGGACCCCAAACAAATAAAAACACTTTGGTGGTTAATGGTATAAATGTAATAAAATTGTACACCAAAGTATTGCTATGAACACTGTAATAACCATGACCTCAAATACAATAAAAAAGAAAAAAATAAAAAATGTAACATATCTTTTTTGTATGATTCTATGTGGAAATGATGCTTATACTGCATGAATGAAATATCATAAAATTATGTTTAACTTAAAATGCCTCTGATAGAAAATATCACATTCTATTCAAACATTTAGGAAAATATAAGTAAAATGTTACTTCTTTATGAAAATCATGTTGACTGATAGGTGACAAATAAATACAAAACTCAGAAGCTATGGATTTAAACAGCATGCTTGCCTTTTTGAGATTGTCGCAGAGAGAATAGTCTGAGGTTCTCCAACATAAGTTCTCTGGTAGACATGAATGAATGAAGGACTGCCTCATGGTATTCCCCTAAGTGCAAGAAAACATTGGCACATATTACTTTAGAGCCCATAATAACTAGATAGGTTTTAAAAAATAAAATCACTTTAGTGCTGCCAATTCCATGCTCTCTGCTCCATGGGACCTGCACTGTAATGGCAGAGAAAGCAAGTGGCCTCCTTGAAATTTCCCATGGCCTATGCTTGTGTTGGTGGTTTTAAGGGACCTTGGAGACTATCTCCTGCAGGGGGCATTCCTATCTGCTCTCATACTGGCCCAGACTCAGGCTATAAACAGGTATGCAGATGGCCTTGGGAGAGCTCTAGGGCACAATAGCCTAGTTCCACATGAGTGGAGTCATTAAGTCCATCCAGCCAAATAGCAGAACAAAAAGTCTTTGTGTTAGATCAAATTCAAGTTCCCAGTGCACCAGAAGGTCCTCATCTCTGAGAAGTGAGATTTTTTTTTTATTACAAAATTTGATGTAGGTGAGTAAATAGGTGAGTTAGAAGACTTGGCAGAGAAAAAGGGCTCATCCTATATGGCTATAGAGTCAAATATATCCCAAATTGAGGGGATCTTGACAAATGACTGCACTACACTCCTCAGGGTTGTGCTCCTGAGTTTCTGTTTCTTACACCTACCAACCTGTCCCGCCATAATGAATATTACCCAATCCTCACCACTCCATTCCACCCTACCACAATCAAGCCCATTTCATAACTCCCCAAAAGAAATAAAAATAAACCAATCAGGGACCGGAGAGATAGCACCCAATCAACACAGGACAACGGTTTGAACCCCTGCATCCCATATGGTCTCCCGAGCCTGCCAGAGGTGATTTCTGAGCACAAAGCCAGGAGTAACCCCTGAGCGCAGCCGGATGTGACCCAAAAACCAAAATAAGTAAATAAATAAATAAATAAACAAACCACTCATATTAAATGGTTCACCAAGAGTTCTAAGGATTTTGCACCCTGAAAAAGCTGAGTGACCCTTCAATCTTTTATCTATCTTGCAAAGAAATGTAATGCTATGAGGTTCCATCAGCTGGATAGTATGGAAATAATTGTTTCCAACCACTCATTGGCCTATGTCCTAGACAAATCAGTCAAGAGCAGGATAAGTCCCTTGAGCAGTACAGGGAGCCAGGCTTAAACACAGAGCAGGGACTAGTTCCTAAGGAAAGTGGGGTGTGGCCCCAAGCCCCAAACAAACCAAAGCAGAACCAGCATTTCACTTCGGTAGCACTTCTGCACTGTATGTAACCTACTTCCTTCATTCCTCTCTGTTCTGGACCTCAGTCTTGCAGTTCCTTATAGGAAGGACTTATTTCTGCTGTGCAGTGAATGTGATAAACTAGGCTAGAACAGCCAGGGTAAGGCTGAAGGAAGTCTTTTCCTTTGTGATCCCACCATGAGCCTTTTTTGGCAATCCTCAGGGAAATACTCAATGAGTTTTTTTCCATTTCTCCTACCCATGGGAGTGCTTCTGGTGGAGTAGCTCTGATGGGAGCTATCTCCCTAATAGTCATAGAATTTATGACTAAAGTTTTTTTTGTTTGTTTGTTTTTTTTGTTCAGGCCTTTATGTGCTATCTCTGGGCTAGGAGCAAATAGCTCCATTCATTTATTATTTCATGTAGATTTCTTTAGGACCTTTTGAAAATTGGAGTTGTGACAGAGAGTAAAAAAATGATCATTATAAAACTGTATGATGCCTTAGGAAATAATTGGAACATCTGTATCATTCTTTTTATTTTTATTTTTATTTTAACACCTTGATTACATACATAATTGTGTTTGGGTTTCAGTCATGTAAAGAACACCAACCACTACCAGTGCAACGTTCCCATCACCATTGTCCCAAATCTCCCACCTCCCACCCACCCCATGCCTGTACTCTGCACAGGCTCTCCATTTCCCTCATATATTCTCATTAAGAGGACAGTTCAAAATCTAGTAATTTCTCTAACTAAACTCATCACTATTTGTGGTGAGCTTCATGAGGTGAGCTGGAACTTCCAGCTCTTTTCTCTTTTATGTCTGAAAATTATTATTATTGCAAGAAAGTCTTTCATTTTTCTTAAAACTCATAGATGAGTGAGACCATTCTGCGTTTTTCTCTCTCTTTCTGACTTATTTCACTCAGCATGAGAGATTCCATGTGCATCCATGTGTAGGAAAATTTCATGACTTATCTCTTCTGACAGCTGCATAGTATTCCATTGTGTATATGTACCACAGTTTCTTTAGCCATTCGTCTGTTGAAGGGCATCTAGATTGTTTCCAGAGTCTTGCTATGGTAAATAGTGCTGCAATGAATATAGGTGTAAGGAAGGGGTTTTTGTATTGTATTTTTGTGTTCCTAGGGTATATTCCTAGGAGTGGTATAGC
>PVKC010029749.1:0-15015 GCA_004027635.1 Crocidura indochinensis
CAGAGAGATAGCATAGAGGTAAGGCATTTGCCTTTCATGCAGAAGGTCATTGGTTTGAATCCCAGCATCCCATATGGTCCCCTGAGCCTGCCAGGAGCGATTTCTGAGCGTGGAGCCAGGAGTAATCCCTGAGTGCTGCCGGGTGTGACCCCCCCCCAAAAATTTTTTTAATAAAAAATTTGGCTTTACTTGATTTGTGGGACTCTGGCAGTGTGTGGGGCCACTTCTGTGATCCCTGCCTCTTCCCTGCTCCATGCTCTGCACTGCCTGAGCTGCTGGGGCCTGGGTTTATGGGAACATACCAACTTGTGTTCAGAGTACACCAGGGTTGCTCTTGGTGGTACTGGGGATTGAACTCTGGACCTCCAAGTGAAAGAGAAGTTCCCAGCTCTTTGAACTGCCTCTCCCACTCCTGCTTCTCCTATCTCTACCTTCCTGTGGTATCATTCAGACCCTGTTACTACACTCCAGTCCCTTCAGGCTTCTGAGTTTGCCACCGCTGGAAGGGACCCTGGAGAGAGAAACTCCTTTCAGAGCAGGAGCAATAATAGTACAGTGGGAAGGGTATTTGCCTTTCATGGGACTGATCTGGGTTTGATCCCCAGCATCTCATCGGATCCCCTGATCCTGCCAGGAGTAATTCTTAATGCAGAGCCAGGAGTAACCCCTGAGCTCTGCCAGGTGTGGCTCCAAAGCAAAACAAAACAGAAGGAAAAAAAAAAGGAGCGTCTTTCCTTCAGAGTCCTTCCTCCCCCACTTCACAGAGAGGAAACTGAGATTCAGAGTATAAGAGGGGGTTTGGTGTAGGCCTCACCCAGGCAAGGAGGGTCTAGAGCTGTTCAGTCGAGGCCAGAGTCCCGCTCCCTGCAGCCTGAGCTGTCCTTGTTGCTGACACATGTCACTGGGCCCCATTGTTCAGAACTGGCTCCTGCAATCAGCCTGGGGGTCAGGGGGGCGATGGGGGTGGGGACGTCCTTTCTGCCCTTCTTCCCGAGACGCCTCTTCCCCATCAGGTCGCAGTGTCCCAGCCTCCTTCTAAAGGCCCTGCCGCATTTGGAGAGACCCAGATTGTGACAAGGGCCCTGTGTGCCACCTTGATTGTGTCTGTTTCTGAAGAAGCCTGTAATTTGGGATCCAGAGGGAGGGAGGGCAGGAGAGGAGAGGAGAGAGCTCGAGTGAGGGAAAAGAGAGAGAGAGAAAGAAAAAGGGGTGGCAGGGGCCATGCCCAGGGGCCTGTTTGTGTCCTGTAGCTGTTTCTGTCCCCAGGAAGGCTGGCATCTTGGGGCCAGAGTGAAGATGTCTTCCTTCTGGGCTCCCTTCCCTCTATGAGACTTCTCTTCTCTTCCTTCCTCCCAGCAGGGGGCTCTCCTGCCCCCTTGCCCAGGAGAGCTGTTGGCACCACCTGGGACCCCTGTTGGCATAGATTTCAGAGTCAGGCCGCTCTCGGCCTTTCCATGGAGACTTGCCTCTGAGGCTAGTCTTAGCAGAGGGTTCAGGATGGATGGGGAGCAGCACAGATGGGCAGTGGACAGAGGTGCCAAGCTCCTCCTCCTCCTCCTCTATGTTTTAGGGTCCCTTGTCCACTTCTGGGGAGGCCTTTCAGCCATTCATGTTTTGCTTGTATTTTGTTTGGGGGCCACACCTGGAGGTGCTCAGGGATCACTCTTGGCTCTGTGCTCAGGGATCACTTCTGATGGCGCTCAGGAGACTATTCGGGGTGTTGGAGATCAAGTCTAAGTTGGCAGCATGCAAGGCCAGGGCCTCACCCACTGTACTACCTTTCCAGCCCTTTCACGCTGTTATTTAGTGAGTTGGTGTGAACAGACACCCTCTCTCTCTGAAACAGCTTCGGTCTAGTTGTGGGGTAATTTATTCATGTGAAGAGTTTATCATTGCTGTACAGTGGAAATATAAGCAAAGCAAATCACAGCTGTAGTTTTAAATTTTCTAGTAGCCACTTTGAAGTTAAAAGAAGAGTGAAATTAGTCTTGTTAAGTAAGGTCTTATGGGATCCAATATGTGCAAATGATCATTTCCATGTAGTATAAAAAATGATTGAGGTTTATTTTTTTTCTCTACACCTGGTTTTGCTTGGATCTTGGCTATGTACTTAGGGATCACTTTTGTCAGTGATCTAGGGACCATAGGAGGTGCTGGGGATTAAACTTGGATTGTCCATATGCAAGGCAAGTAAGTGCCTTACCCACTGCACTATCTCTGTGGCCCAAGAAATGATTGAGTTTATTTTATTTCTTATACTTGGTGATGCTTAGGGGTTACTCCTGTTTATGTTCTCAGAAATTACTCCCTTGCCATGGCTTGGGAGGCCATATGAGATGCTGGGGATCCAACCGGGGTCAGCTACATGCAAGTTAATTATTCTATCCACTGTCTCTGGCAACTTGATTGAGTTTTTAAACTGAAATACACAACAGAAATCAGAAGACTTTGAGTCACTCCAGAGCCAAGTTAAAGCTTGGCCTAAAGATACTGACCTGACTTAACCAGGTATTGTTTGGGGGCCAACAGGGGCTACACTCAGTAGTGCTATTGGCACTGTGGGTCATGCTGCACCAAGGCTCAAACTTAGGGTCTTGCACAGACTAAGTATGTGTGCTACCCTTTAAGCCATCTCTGTGGTCCCTTAATGAGATTTTTTTTCTTTTCTTTTTTGGTTCTTTTTTTGTGTGTGTGTATGTGTGGGGGGTACTGATTCATTAGAATCTAGTGTGTCTTTCTCATTCACAGCACTTCTTAATTTGGACTTGGCACGTCTCAAGTGTTTAGTAGCCACATGGTTGCTCTCTACGTAATTGAACTAGGGACGGTCAGGCACGTGCTCCCAGGGCCGCTAGGAGGTGTGGGTCATGCTGATGGGAGAAACTCGGGGAGCTGTGGGGGGTTGTTTAGGGGCTGGGAGGAGGTGGTTTACCCATATGGCAGGGATGAAAGGGGAGTGGAGGAGGAAGAGGCTGTGTGTCCCCTGCTGCTCTCCAGTCACCACCCTCTACTCCCTACTCAGGGAGTGTGAAGCACAGCATCCCGTGTGGAGACCTCAGTGTCAGACCAGGTCACTGTCTTTCAGGTTGGGAGGTCAGAGCATTTCCCTATTCGGTCAGACCGAACTTCTTGACCATTACTGTTTCTACTTGTGAGTCTCCAAGCTAGGAGGTGGCCGAGCTGGCTGAGGTGAACACAGCAGTGAAGCATTTGAGAGGGTCTGGCTTATCCAAAGTTGAGGACTTGGGGGACTTAGCACACCTACCCATAAGACCTTTCTTAGGGCAGGGAGCCCTGGAAAGAATATTGGGTTTAGGGAGACTTCATGCACAGAGTGCTCAGGGCCTGCCTTGCCTTGTGGTTGCCTGCGACCTGTGGAGACTAGGGCAGACAGTCGGGTGCAGATGAGGGAGCCAGGCTGACCCTGGGCACAGTGGCTAGGCTACATGCTCATCCTGACTACAAGGGATGATGCCACGATGGGTGGTTGGGTATGCTGGGCTCCTTGCTCTACACAGTTCTCTGGAACATAGACTTTAAAAGAAAACACAGGAGCCAGAGCTATAGGTCAGTTGGAAGGACATTTATTTGCCTCATATGCAGCCTACCTGGGTTCTATCTCTGACATTGCATAGGATCCCTCGAGCCTGCCAGGAGTAATTCCTGAATGGAGAGCCAGGAGTAGCCCCTGAGTGCCCTGGGGTGTGGTCAAGAAAACAAAACTAAACAAAATAAAAGAAACACAAAATGTTAGCGATTTTCAGATACTTAGAAACATACCATGGGTCTTATATATAAATATCCCTTACTATGCCCTGTGGGAGAGTTGTGTCACTGGGGAGCTTCTCTGTAAGCTTCAGGGCTCTGTGGGTACCCAGGTCATGACCTCTGTCATCTGTTTCAGAATGACACCAAGGAGAAGCATTTACTAGGCACCTACTGTGTGTCAAACCCTGTGTGTCTCTGTCCTTCTCCTCAGCTCCCTGCATTGATGCTGAGACCAGCCCTGTGGGGTGCGACCTGGCAGCTGATGCCTTTACCGTGGGCCCTGAGCTGACAGGCCAAGCTGAACCCCGACTCTGTGGTTGGAAGTTGAGTCCTGATAGGATATGTATGATTCCAGAGCAGGTGGCACTGTTCTGATCTCGGGGTGAGGGTGGCTGACTGCTTGGTCCTGGGCCAGTGCTGGATGGACTATAGCACAGGGTGTCAGTCAACTGAGAATGGCTCTGCTGTTGTGTGCATGAAACCTTATCAAGAGTGAGCCATGGGTGGTACACACGGGCATCAGTGTGCAAACATGGGAGTGGAGGCAGCTTCTGACATAGAAGCCACCTGAATACAGTTGTCTCTGCATGTGTCTGACCAGGTCTCCCTGTAATAAGGTATTTGGGGGTCAGATGCATCATGCTTGTGCTTTCTTTGATCAAGTGACAGTCCTAAAGTGGCCTGGATTCATGGCCCAAAGAGTTGAACCTGAGGGTCACAGGTTCTTGTGACACTCACTCTCTGGGATTGCTTGGGTCTAAGCAGGGGAGGCAGACAGCCCCACCCTGCACCCTGGGGTCCCCGAGTCCACTCTTTTCCCTTGTCTCTGAGCTGCAGTTTCCTCCTCCATGCTGTAGGGGCCGCCCTCCTGTTTGAGCCACTTGATTTAGGGAAGGAGGGAAGGTGCGACCCTAAGATATAGGACAGGGCTTGGTTTTGTGGATAGTGTAAAGGTGAGAGCCCCAGCCAGTAGCTTCGAGTTCATTGGTGATCTCTGTGTGTGAGTGGCCAGAACTCTGTCAGTTTTTCTCCATGGAAGTCTGTGGACACTTCGCTCACACATGTCTCCATGCTCTCCATGCTCATAAACAGCATCTTCACTGACCAAAGTCTAGCTGCTCTACCAGTGCCACTCCCGTCTGTGGAAAGGCAGAGCACTTGCCCAATGGGTACCATGCACAGGGCACTGGGCACTACAATGTGCAGGGCACTACACTGTGCTTAGGGAGGGAGAGAGAGAAGAGCAGAGAAGAGAGGAGAAGGAACCAGGGAGAGAGGAGAAAGAGAGGGAGAGGTCATGAGAGAGAGAAGGAGAGAGAGAAGAGAGGAGAAAAGGGGGAACAATAGCACAGCAGGGAGGGTGTGTGCCATGCATGCACACACCTAGCATTTCATATGATCCCCAGAATTTCATGTGGTCCCCCAAGCCCACCAGGAATGATTCCTGAGCACAGAGCCAGATGAACCCTTGAATGCCTAGTCAGGTATGTCACAAAAGCCAAAAAAAAAAGAAAAAAAAAAAAGAAAAGGGAAAGAAAAGAGACAGAGGGAGAGTGGAGGGAGAGAAAGGAAGAGAGGAGGGAGGGAAGTGGAGAGAGATGGGAAAGAGTGAAAGGGAGGAATAAAGGAGAAATGGGGAGAGACAGAGGCAGGGGAGAGGGGACAGTACTCAGCACCCATCCAGCCCAATTTTCCCCTGTCCTTCCTCATTGACCTCCGTTCCTCATTGGAACTGGGGTGCACTGAGTGATCTGGGGTGCTTGTGAACATCGGGCTGCCCTGAGACAGGCTGCCGGAGGCTTCTGGAAACTGGAGCTGGTGCAGGACGTGGGGAGCCATGAATAATACAGGGGGAAGAGGCTGTTAACTGGGTGACCTGCTTGCAGCAGGTACTTCTTGGGGAGTCCAATGGAAGGCGAGGGCAGAGGGGGAAGGACCCTGGTGAGCAGAGCTACATCTCCATTCCTTCTGGGGGACCAGCTCGAGGGGTCTTGGTGCGCCCGTGTGCATTCGTATGTCTGGGCGTCCAGGGCCAGTGTGTATTGTGGTCCCATCTCCCAATGCTCCTGCCTGCAGCCCTGCCCTCACTTCAGCCCAACCTGGTGGACCCTTGGGAGCCTCCTGGGTTATAGGGAGTCGCCTGCCTGTGCTGGTTACTCTCTGGGTTCTCTGGTGGTCTCTGAAATCATACTCCTGCACAGGACTGTTCTGTCCCCTTTGTCCTGACCTCTGACACAGAAGCTCTAGGTTGATGAAAGTGAGGGCACACCCAAACCCCTCTGTCTTCTCTTTATGCTTTGGTTCATTGCTGGAAGTGCATGCTGCAGTGCCTGGCTGTGCCTGTTCATACCAAACTTATGTGCCTTCCAAAGGCCTGAGAATGCACCCGGAGATACAGGGGAGGGGGGCTTGTGGACAATCCAAGGAGATAGGGGTGGTGATGAGGTGCTCAAAACCCATTCCCTGGTGTTCTCTCCCTTTCTCCTTTGTCCTGAGCCCCCCATCCCCCAGAGATCTGCTTGCCCACAACTGCATGGGTCACCCCTGAACTCCTGGATTCACGGTGCAGGTCTTACATGGGGCTCCAGGTGTACAAGACATTCGGGTGTCTTGGACCTCCCCAACACCTCTGTGCATAGATTCACGATTCTTCTTCCTGCTCGGACAACCACCCAGCCCAGGGGTTCTCTCCTCTCAGTGCTCAGGCTCCCAGGAGGGATTTCTCCCTCCCTGGGTACCGGCTCACCGAGCTACCAGCCCGGCCTCTTTCAATTAGTTGCTGAGCCACCTCAGGGTGCTTAATTAATCTTTCTGTTTTTTTGCTTTCTCATTTGGAAAATCAGTATAATAACATACCTAGCTCAGAGCAGGGACTGGGAGGGTTAAGTGAGATATTGGCTGTCAAATGCTTAGAAAAAGTGCCCGTTGTTTAGTAGGTACTCAAGAAACGCTATTATTTATTATGAGGCAACCATTATCCTCTGCTATTATTCTTATGTTCCTCTGAGTCCTAGGGGCTGCCAGTACCTCTCCTGGAACCTTATTTTAAAGGTGCAGGAAAGGGCTGGATAGTCTTGGATGGCTTCCCGGAAGAAGAACCATTTCCTCAAGTCATGGCTTCTCTCTCTCTATCTGCATTGCCCCTGAGCCCCCACTTTAGCAAGGGGAAGAGAGCTGTTGGTCCAACAACAACTCATAGGGATTTACTCAAGACAATTTTCAATTGTGTAAGACATGCAGAAAGTGCCTAAATTGTCAGTGTGACCCCTCTTGGATCACTGCTATTCAGACCAAGAAGAAAATAATTGCTCACAGCTCACCGCCCCATCGCTAGTCCCTAAAGTCGTGATCCTGAGTCACTACTTCTGATCTTGAGTCACTTTGCTGAGTTTTTACTTAATATAAATTGATCCAGCCTTGGTGCTGGAGTGATAGCATAGTGGTAGGGCATTTTCCTTGCACTCGGCTGACCCAGGATGGACATAGGTTCGGTTCCTAGCGTCCCATAAGGTACCCCGAGCCAGGAGCAATTTTGAGCGCAGAGCCAAGAGTAACCACTGAGTATCACTGGGGTGTGACCCAAAAATCAAAAATTAAAAATTAAAAATTTGATCCAGCCAGTATATTTTCTGTCATTTTTTCCCAATGAACTTATTCATGATTTATCCTATTGTATTATATTTGTTGGATCTTTTATTAGGTAGCATTAAATGTGTTTTTGTGTTCTTGTTTGTGTTTTTTCTTTTCCTTAATTTTTACTTTTTTGGGGGTCTTTTTGTGATGTTTTTCTTCCTTAGTCCCTCTCTTCTCTTAAACTGATATTTATAACCCTCTACATGGACCCCTCCCGGATTTTTTTGTTTGTTTTTGCTTTGGGGGGATTCTTGTTTATTTGTTTATGGTTTTGTTTTTCTTTTTCTTTCCCTTTCCTTTCAAACAGAACCACGTAACTTGAATCATTTTGTTCTGCCTCATAAATTGAGGGGGAAAAATGGATGGTGCCAAGACCAAACACTTGTATGAACATTGAGTAGAAAAAAAAAAGATCAGTCTTAAACACCAAGTTCAAAGTCAATGACAACAGAATTGATACCCAATCTACAACAAGCTAGACATACAAGGGACCACTCATACTAGCACCCTGGGAGGCAAAGGAGGGGGATATGGGATGCATGCTGGAAACAGGGTTGGAAGGAGGACAACACTGGTGGTGGGAATGCCCAGGGTTCAATGTCGCTATGTACCTAAAATATTACTGTGAAAGATTTGTAATCCACTTTGGTCACAATAAAAATTTTTTTAAAAAAAGTGTGACAGTTCATTCTATATAGCCTACATTTTTATTTGGCTTTTTTGAGGGGGTCACAGCTGGTGGTGCTTAAGGGTTACTCCTGATTCTGTGATCAGGAATCACGACTGGCAGGCTCTGGGGACCATATGGGATCCCAGGGATTAAACATGGTTGCCTGCATGCAAGGCAAACACCTACCTGCTGTTCAATCATTCTGCCCCCCCCATTTGTTTTTATTTATTTATTGTTTTGGCTTTGGGACTACAGCTGGTGATGCTCAGGGCTTACTCCTGGTCCTAGCAGGGTTAAGGGGACCATTATGGGATGTCAGAGATGAAATCCGTCAGCAACATACAAGACAAGCACCTTACCTGCTATAATTTCTCTAACCCCTACATTTTGCATGCTCTCTTTGCCCAAAACTATTATGGTTTTCGCTACTACTACTATTATGGTTTTCTCACTACTAGGAAAACTCTGTTCTAAACATTAGTTGTGTGTATTTGTATATATGCAATTTTATGGATCTGTTGGATGGTCTTGGTATAGGGTTTAGAGTATAATTTACTATTGCTTTATTAACAGGGCCTTCCTGGTTTATAATGTCAATATCTGGCTTTGCTCTTCAATACCATTGTTTACTTTGTTTCTCTTATTTTCTTTTTCTTTCTTTCTTTTCTTTTTTTTTGCATTTCCATCTCTATAATTTAGAATCAAAATTTGAAAGTTCACAAAAGTCCCTTGAGATTAGACCGAGGCTATAGTGCAGTGATGACTAACCTTTTTGTGCCCGACTGCCGCACAAAACCAAAGAATTTCCTGAAAGTGCCAGCATGTCAATTAAACCTTAATAACAAGAATTTAGTATCTAAAAACTCTTTATAAATTTTATAAATTTATTAATTGTGGACCTTCCTGCATGCCAGCTGCAAGGCCTTCGCATGTCACAGCTGGCACGAGTGCCATAGATTCGCCATCAAGGCTATAGTGAAACTATGTAGTTCCACCTGAGGGCAATTGAAGTCTTCACAACCTTAAACTCCCCAATCCAGGAACAAGAGAGAATAAGCTTCTTTTCAGAGTGCTTTTTAAACTTGTTTATATAGAAGTCTTACACATCTCTTATTATATTAGCTTCTATTTATTTTATAGTTTGGGTACTAGTATAACTTATATCTCTTAATTGTTTCCATTTTTAATCCTTTATATCTGGCAAGTAGAAGTAAACTTGATTTAAAAAAATGGTTTTGGACAATACCCAAAAGCTGTGCTCAGAATTTACTCCTGGCTGTGAGCTGAGCTCAGGGATCACTTCTAGTGGGCTCAGGGACCCTTATGAATGATGGGGAATCTAGCCTGGGTTGACCACATCCAAGGCAAATGCCCTACACACTAAACTGTTTATTGCTCTAGTCCTTGATTTTAAATACTTTGCAGTTGATTTTTTTAAGTAGTAACCTGTTTGAACAACATTCATTAATTTGCTTATGAATTCTGACATTTAGCTATATAAATGTTTGTTTCTTTAACATGTGCAATTATGGGTGGTTTTTTTTTTTTTTTTTTTTTTTTTGGTATTTGGGTCACACCCAGTGGCACTCTGGCTCTGCGCTCAGAAGTCGCTTCTATATGGCCAGGGGCCATATAGGATGCCGTGAATCGAACCGGATTCCAGGGTTGGCCGAGTGCAAGGTATATGCCCTACTGCTATGCTAACGCTCCAGCCCCATGTACAATTACGTTTTATATAAATAGACTATAGTTCCTTTCTGATATTTGTATCGTGCTTTATATTTTTCTTGTGTTATTTTGATGAAGTAGGGTTTCAGCATAGTGGTGGTAGTATGTGTCCTAATTTCTCATGGTGGAAGTTTTTATTATTTCTAAATTGAATAATACAATGTTCGCTATAGTTTTTTTGTATAGATATCATTTTTGTATAGATATCATTTATCTAGTCAGATTTTTAATTATTTTCTTATTTTCACATTTGTGTTGAAATACACATAACCAAAAATTTCCATCTTAATCACTCCTTAAAAGTTCAGTAAAATATGCTCACAATTTTTGGATTCGCAGCCCTCACTACTGTCTGTTTCCAAAACTTTTATCATCCTAAACTTGCCACAATTCTGTATTCATTGAGCAATCATTACCCAGGGCTGCAGGTGGAGTGCATGCCTTGGACGTATGAAACATATGTGGTTCATGGCATTCTGTCTCTCTGATTCTAAGAATAGTTTCTTATTCTTTCTCCCCATATCTGTGAAAACCTTCATTCTTTTTCTGACTCTATGAACAGGATTACTGGGGAGACTTCATGTAAGTGAATTTAGACAATATTTGTTATTTTTTGCCTTTTTTTTTTTTTTGATCTCTGGCTTATTTCACAAAGTATAATGTTTTGCGGGCTCATTTGTTTTGGAGCATGTAGCAGAATTTCATTGCTTTTGAAGACTGAATAATATTCAATTGTACATATGCTTCAATCTGTTCTGTTGTTCAGTTGTTGATGGACAGTTGAATTGTTTCCACCTTCCGGCCACTGTGAAAATGCCATCATGAATATTTATGTATAGTAGAGCGCTCCGGGAACGAGTTTGAATCCTGGTTACAGGAATTTTCAGTATATCACCAAAAGTGAAATATGTCCAGATCACATGGTAAATCTACATTTTAATTGTTTGAGGCCCATCATTCTGGTTTCTATGGTGGCTACTAGATTCTGCAATTCCACCAAAAAAAAAAAAAAAAAAAAAAAAAGAAAGACAGAAGATATCATTTCTCCACATCTCTACTATAGCTTGTCAATTTTTTTTTTTTGGTAATAGGCATGTTAATAAGTATGAAGCTGTATCTGATTAGTGATTTTAATCTGCATTTCCCCATGGGCCCTTTGTAGGTCTCTTATGGAAAAATGGTTATTCAAGTCCTTTGCCTGGCTTTCAATTGGGTATTTTCATCGCTTTTGTTATTATTGACTTGTAAGCGTTATGTACTTATAATTCTGAATAGCAATAATTTATCATGAGATTTCCAAGTATTTTTCCCATTCTTTGCCCGCTTTTTCAATTCTATTGATAGTGTCCCTCGATCCCCAACAGTTTCAAATTGTGAAAGTCCAGTTCATCTTTTTAATGGTCGCCTGTGCTTTGGACGACACAGCCAGGAAATCATTGTTAAACCCAATGCCATAAAGAGTTCCTATTGTATTTTCTTCTAAGAATTTTATAGTCTTGTTTTCACTTGTAGATCTTTGATCCATTTGTTTGTAGTTCATTATTGTGTCCGAATTTGGTAAAAGTCGAATTAAATTCTTATGTCAGTGGATATCCATTTGGATCAGTGCCATTTGTCTTTGATTTGTGAGTTTTGTTTTAGAGTCGCATCTTGTGATGCTCAGAACTTACTCCTGACTCAGTGGTTGTCTCACAATAGTTCTTGGAGGACTGCATTGCTAGTAATGTAATAGAATCCAGGACTCCTACATGCAAAACATACACACTGTATCCTTTGGACCAACTCTTACCCCCTAATCAGCAACATTTGTTGACAAGATTGCCCTTTCCCTAGTTAAATGGATTTGACATTCTGTCAGATATATATAATTGATATTTGTATGCAGTGGTTTACTTCTGGACTCTCTGTTCTATTTATTCCACTGCTCTCTATTCTTGTATTTATATCAGTACCATGCTGTTTTGATGACTATAGTTTTATAGCAAGTTTTGAAATCAGGACGTGTAAATCTGCCAATTTTATTCAATTTGAAGATTGTTTTGACATGGGGGCCTGTGCAGTGACACAGCTGGTAGGGCAATTGTCTTATATCTGGCCCATCCAGGTTTGATCCCTGATATTCCATATGGTCCCCCAAGTCTGCCAGGAGTAATTTCTGAGTGCGAGCCAAGAGTAACGCCTGAGTGCTACTGTGCCCCCCCAGCCCCAAAAAAGGATGGTCAATTAAGGATCCTTTAGGATGTCATATAAATATTCGTTTTGTTTTGTGGCCACACCCGGCTATATTCAAGATTAACTCCTAGCTCTGAGCTTAAGGATCATTCCTGGTGGACTTGGGAGGACCATATGTGGTGCTGGGAATTGAACCCCAGGTCAGCTGTGTGCAAGGCAATATTCCTCCCTGCTGTACTGACTCTGGCCCCCTCCACATACATCTTTGGTTGAATTATTTCTTTAGTTAAGTTTTTTAGTTTGCAGTGTACAAACTGCCTCTTTGTTATTTATTCTTTTGGGGTTTTTTTGTTTGTTTGTTTTTGGGCCACACCCGTGGTGACGCTCAGAGGTTACTCCTGGCTATGCACTCAGAACTTGCTCCTGGCTTGGGGAACCATAAGGGATACTGGGGATCAAACCCAGGTCTATCCTGGGTCAGCTGCATGCAAGGCAAATGCCCTACTGCTGCGCTATCACTCTGGCCCCGTCTTTGTTGTTTATTCTTAAATATTTCTTCATTTTAAAGCTAATGTCGTAGAATCATCTAGTATTCTATTTGGCCTATTTAATCATAGTACATACAAATGCATATTTTAGGGGGAGGCATTGATTCTGTTTCAAGTAAATTTGCTAAAATTATGATGCATCATTTCTTTGAGTTTCTACATGTACAATCAATTATACCGTCTGTTCATAGATATCTCTTCATAGAGATTTTTCTCTTTCATTTAAATTTTTTTCATTTAAATTTTGAATGGGAACATTATTGTTTTATTAATGGGAACAAATATGTTAAGGGGAATATGGAAAATTGTAGTCATACCACATAGTTTTTTATTTTAAGGGACTAGTTTTCATTTGTTAGTCATTGAAACTACATTAGATGGGGTTTTCCACATGTGATCCCCTTTAATTCCTTTTTGCTAAAGATTTCCTAAAATCAAAACTGTATGTAAAATTTCACCAAATGAATTTATGTATTTATTGAAATGACCATATAAATTTCTTTTGGTATTATATGCTAAGTTATATTGATTTTTTGAATATTAGTTAACCTTGCATTCCTAGAAAAAAGTTCAACTTTGGGGGCCCGGGAGATAGCATGGAGGTAAAGCGTTTGCCTTTCATGCAAAA
Organism: Crocidura indochinensis; assembly: GCA_004027635.1. Lineage (NCBI taxonomy): Eukaryota > Metazoa > Chordata > Mammalia > Eulipotyphla > Soricidae > Crocidura > Crocidura indochinensis. Next base: position 13,148 of record PVKC010029749.1, read on the forward strand.
GATCATCGGTTCGAATCCCGGTGCCCCATATGATCACCTGTGCCTGCCAGGAGCAATTTCTGAGCATGGAGCCAGGAGTGACCCCTGAGCACTGCTGGGTGTGACCCCCCCCCCAAAAAAAAAGAATATCTATAAACTTTTTCTTTTGGTGCCAGAGCAATAGTATATCAGGTAAGACATTTGCTTTGTACATGCTGACCCGAGTTTGATCCCTGTCATCTCTTGTGGTCCTCCAAGTCTACCAGGAGTGGTTCCTGAGTGAAGAGTCAGGAGTAACCCCTGAGTACTGCAAAGAGTGACCCCAAAACCACAATTCCCACACCCACAAAACAAAACAAACAAATAAACCAAACCCAACCAATTCTTTTTTACTATATTTTGAATGGGTCTGTGAATTGTTAATTTCTGCTTAAGATTTTTTCATCTGGGTCCGGAGTATTGGCGCAGGTGGTAGGGCATTTGCCTTACATACACGGTTTGACCCCCCCCAGCGCCCTATATGGGCCTCCAAGCCAGGAGTGATTTCTGAGGGCATAGCTAGGAGTAACCATGACCATCACCAGGTGTGACCCAAAAGCCAAAAATAAATAAATAAATAAAGATTTTTTTTTTATCTGTGCTCATGAAATCAAATTGATCTGTGGCTTTCTTTACTTGTTTTATTCCTGCCAGGTTATGGTATTATTTTTGCTCAGCTTATGATACACATATTATATTTATATGTATATATATATATATATATATATATATATATATATATATAAACTATTCCTTTTCTGCTTGTCTGCAGGAATTTGAATATGATTGCTGCTAATATTTCTTAACCCTTTGTATGGTGTTTATAATGTAAAAGTCATAGGAGTGTAGATTTCTTAGCAGGAAGGTTTTTATCATTATAATTTGATTCTTTAGTAGGACTTTAAAATATTTTTGTATTCGGTTATTTCTTTTGTGTCTCAATTTCATTTTTTTCTTTTAATTTCATGATATTTTTAAAAGATTTTAAAATATTTTTGTCTGAGACCGGAGAGATAGCACAGCAATAGGGCATTTGGTTGCACACAGCCAACCCTACATGGACCTGGGTTCGATTCCTAGCATCCCATATGGTCCCCCAAGCCTACCAGGAGTGATTTTTTTTTTGTTTTTGGCCAGGAGCGATTTCTGAGCACATATCCAGGAGTAACTCCTGAGCGCCATTGAGTGTGGCCCAAAAACAAAACAAACAAAACAAAAAGCCAAATAAACCCCCCAAAATTTTTTTGTTGTGGTTTTTGGGTCATACCCGGCAGTGCTCAGGGGTTACTCCTGGCTCCATACTCAGAAATTGCTCCTGGCAGGCACAAGGGACCATATCGGATGCCGGGATTCCATCCGATTGGCCTTCTGCATAAAAGACAAACGCCTTACCTCCATGCTATCTCTCCGGCCCCCCAAAAAAATGTTTTTGTCTGAGGACATTGGTGATAGGAAATACACACTGGTGAAAGTTGTTGTAGATTTATGACTGACTGTAACTCAATCATAAATAATTTTATCTATGTAAATAAAACTATATTATGGGGCCGGGCGGTGGCGCTGGAGGTAAGGTTCCTGCCTTGCCTGCGCTAACCTAGTACGGACCGCGGTTCGATCCCCTGGTTCCCCATATGGTCCCCCGTGCCTGCCAGGAGCGACTTCTGAGCGCATAGCCAGGAGTAACCCCTGAGCATCACTGGGTGTGACCCAAAAACCAAAAAATCAAACAAACAAACAAAAAACTATATTATGAATAACCTTGTAACCATGGCGTTTAAATAAAAAATGTGTATGTCGGGGCCCGGGAGATAGCATGGAGGTAAGGCGTTTACCTTTCATGCAAAAGGTCA
>PVKC010029750.1:0-15012 GCA_004027635.1 Crocidura indochinensis
GGAAGGAGGGAGGGAGGGAGAGAGGGAGAAAGGAGGGAGGGAGGGAAGGAGGAAAGAGAAAGAAAAAGGAAGAAAAAAGAAACAAAAAGAAAAGAGAAAAATAGGGTAGCATGCTAAAAATAGAAACGCTGTTGAAAGTAAACAAAAACTTACGACACATTCTCTAGAAAACTTTGAAGTCCAACATATATGGAGGGAATAAAAGAAAATCTGAGAGAGAGAGAGAGAGAGAGAGAGAGAGAGAGAGAAAGAGAGAAAGAGAGAGAGAGAGACTGGGGTGTTGTGGAAATTGTTCACTGGTGAAGTGTTGGACATTGTATGATTGAAATTCAATTATAAACAATATTATAATTATATTTCAAGGTAATTTAAATGAAAAAATTTTAAAAATATATATGAAGGATAAAGGGACCATTTTATTTCTACACTGACTCCTCCATGCTCTTGCTGCTGGCAACTAAACATCCAGCCTGTGACATACAATCCTAAACGTCAACCATCAGATGATAGAACATTTATACTTTTCACATATGCCCATATGTTTTGTTCTTTGACACAACTATGGCTTCTAGGCAAAGTCAACCATCAGATGATAGAACATTGGTTGGCTTAGAACATAGACACTGATCATTTTTTCTCCTCAGTTTTTGATGGGGTTAGATGTTTTTATTTTTTCTTGTAAAGTTCTGTTAGTAACTTTTATATCTTAGATATTAGTCACTTATTTGATAGGTATTGAGTAAATAGTTTCTTCCATTCTGTGGGTGGCTTTTGTAGCCTAGGCATTATTTCCTTCGAGGTGCAGAAGCTTCTCAGCTTAATATACTCCCATCAATTTATCTCTGTTTTGACTTGTTTGGAGAGTGCTGTTTCCTCTTTGAAGATGTCTTTAGTCTCAATGTCTTGGAATGTTTTACTTACTTGTTCTATATACCTTATGGTTTCAGGTCTAATATCAAGGTCTTTAATTCATTTGCATTTGGCCTTGTACTGGGTGTTAGATGGGGATCTGAGTTCATTTTTAGCAAGTGGCTGACAAGTTGTCCCAACACACTTGTTGAAAAGGCTTTCCTTGCTCTATTATGCATTTATTACCCCTTTATCAAAGATTAATTAAATGTATGTCTGGGGAATATTCTCTGAATACTCTAGTCTATTCCACTAATCTGAGAAGAAATGAACGATTTCCCAATGAAGAAATACAAATGGCCAAAATGCACATGAAAAAATGTTCTGCATTGCTAATCATCAGGGAGATACAAATTAAAACAACAATGAGAACCATCTCACACCACAGAGACTGGCACACATCACAAAGAGCAAGAACAATCAATGCTGGTGGGGAGGTGGGGAAAAAGGAACTCTTATTCACTACTGGTGGTAATTCCACCTAGTCCAGTCCTTACAGTAAACAATATGGAGATTCCTCAAAAAACTGGGAATTGAGCTTCCATATAATACAGCTACACCTCTCCTAAAGATACCCTTTCTCACACCTATGTTCATTGCAGCACGATTTACCATAGCAAGACTGGAAACAACCAAGATGCCCTTCAACAGATGAATGACTAAAGAAACTGTGGTACATATACACAATGGAATATTATGCAGCCATCAGGGGAGATAAAGTCATGAAATCTTCCTATACATGGTTGTACATGAAATCTATTATGCTGAGTGAAGTAAATCAGAGGGAGAGAGACAACAGAATAGTCTAATATCTAATGGTTTTAAGAAAAACAAGACATTATTGAAATACTTCCCAGAGGGGCCTGGCAGCTGGATAGGATGCGGTGGTAAAAGGGGGCCAGATCATTGGTCCCTAAAGCTGGAGTAAGTTTCAGTATGCTGTATACTAGATTATAAGACAACCCACAACTTTTAAGAAGTTTTCCATGAGTTAAAAGTCTTCTTTATATGAGACCGGAGAGATAGCATAGCGGTAAGGCATTTGCCTTAGGTGCAGAAGGACGGTGGTTCAAATCCCAGCATCCCATATGTTCCCCCGAGCCTGCCAGGAGCAATTTCTGAGCATAAAAGCCAGGAGTAACCCCTGAGTGCTGCAGGGTGTGAGCCAAAAACCAAAAAATAAAAGTCTTCTTATATGCCAGAAAATGCAGTAAAATCAATCTCATACGGTAAAACAAATCATTATAATAAATTTATTTTTTTTTACAAAAAGAACATAGACACTGAAAGACAATTAATTTTGACCACTCTACTACCATAAACTGTGTCTGGTTTACCAAACACTAATAAAAAAGAATAAATCAAAACTAATTAAAAACAAACAGTTCTTGATAAAGCTAAATATATATATATGGGTATATATATAACATTAATATACTAATTGATTTATTATTAGAGAGAAGTAAGCACATTTACCTATTATTTCAACTTTCATGGCTCTTAGAGTGTTGTAGAAAAAGTCCATCTAGCTGCAATAAATGATTCTATAATGCAAATTCTAAAAGTTGACATTATGATCAATTGATGTGATGTTCATAAAGACTAAATATCTTGGGATAAGCTCAAAGTGGACCAAGATTCTTTGTTCTGGCTAGGAAATATTTTAAGGGCTAGAAAGCCAGATCCTGAAAACAATCATCCTACCCTGGTCCCGAGAGAACAATAGGAATGTCCCAAAGCATGGCATTGCCAGGTATTAGCCCAAACAAACAAAAAGAAACACATGTAACCCCTTTCTTTAATAAGACAGGCTTAATGCAAAAATGTAGAATATTAATATTCTCAGTGGAAATTAGTAACATATGGCACCCATAAATCAAGAGCAAGATATTATGACAAATAAGTCAGAAAAGAATCAAAGGAATTTAAATATGTTAGTGCTGACATTTGAAAGCATCCAATCTAAGTAGTGAAATATATAAGGTAGAGGACATTTTTTATACTTCTCCAATAAACTGTGAGTCAGTCATCCCCTCTGTAAAAAAAAAAAAAAAAAAAAAAAAAACTAAACTAAACTTTCCAACCACACAAATCCTCTGGTCAGACATCTTATGGCAGTGACAATAAAAGCAACATTTAAATCCATTTTAGGTAAGTTTAATACATGAAGCAAGCTGAGTTTTTAAAATACAAATAAAATAAAGACCTTCTTACAAACCTTCCCAGAATAAATAAATGAGGGGGGAAAAGTAATGGTAGGGACCACAAGGGCTAGAATATTGCACCAGAACAAAGTGAAACATTATACCAATAAATTTGTAAATATAGAATTTTATTAGTATACCTTAATGACCAACCACACCTACAAAAGATTTCAAAATCTTGGATAAAGCAATAAAAAAGGCACCAGACCCATAAGACTTTATAGGTCGGCTTCAGGCATTAGTAAAGGAGTGAGAGCCTTTATATTTCCTGAGAATAAAAATGCATGAGATACTTCACATATTTTGAAGCTATTATAACTCTGGTACTTAGTTAATGAAGATGGCATGACAACTATGTTAACCAACATCACATATATGCAAATTATTTATTGATATACTGATGGTTCATAAATTCCAACAGAAGTAAAATGAAAGTAGGAATCAAATAGTGTTTTCTTTGTTCTAGTATGTAAGAATGCAGTATTAAGGAATAGAGGAATTAAATAGTGGCACATTACATTTTACTGAAGGAGCTTTGCACAGAGTATCTCATATAAGTGAGCATGATTATAAATGCCTATATTTAAGATTTTCATTAACAATTAAGTCCCTATATTTTTTCAGTCTAAAAAAGGATAATTTAAATGGATAAAATTTAAATGAAATGAAATGGAATAAAATTAAAATGGAATGAAATAATACATATTAGATTAAAATTAACTGGAAATCTAAAATATATTCAACATTAGAAAGTTTTATGAGTTTGCCAGATTATACATATGTACACATACACAAATACATATGTATAACAAATCTTAACAAGTATTATATTAAAATAATTTTAATTCTACAGATTTAAAGTCAAAACCAACAATTAAATATACACTTAAAAGTAAGAGGTTAAACATAGATTTCATCGTAAAAATGTTGGAGATGCAAAGGTAAATTTTGTAGTGGAAATGTTAAATATTATAAAGATGTCATTTGGAAATAAGTATAAATATCCAGTGTGGGTTGCATCAAAAGTTACTGCTGGCTTTTAATAAATATTTTTATGTTTTTGTTCTAGAGTTCACCACCAACCATAAATCACTGATATTAGCAATAAAACACTGATTTTGTTGAAGTAATTTCTTAAGTGACATCAAATAATATGAAAGTGTTGTCAGCAGGTTCTTGTTTAAATGTATATTATTGGTTAATATAAACAAGACCATGTTTTGCTATGCCCTGAATTTTGTCCATTTCTGCACAATTACCAAGTGAAACAATTTCCTTCCTCCCTTGTGGAGACAGTATAATGAACTCTCAAAGATTTCCAAATGCAGTCTTCCTTCAAAATTCTTGATTATTCAATGAAGGGAAATAAAGAGCAAATATAGAATTGAGTTTGATAATATACAATGATCTCTTCCAAAAGCATCCTCTAAATCAATTTGTAATACTACACCTTATTTCCTTTACAAACCTTACATAATTCACCGTTAGATTGTCTTTTCATTTTTTTTGTTTGTTTGTTTGTTTTTGGGCCACACTTGCAATGTTCAAGTGATATTCCTGATTCTGCACTCAGGAATTACTCTTGGCAGTCTCGGGGACCATATGTGATGCTGGTATTGAACTTAGGGTTTCCATGTGCAAGACAAGCACCTAACACTCCAGCCCGTAGTTAGATTCATTTTTTGTATAGTCATTCTGATCTTTCTCAAGTTCTACCTAAGCAAAAGACTTATATTTCTCCATCTCTTCTCTATTCCAGTTTTTCACACAGTGAAAAACCTGAAAAGAACTGATTAAGTGAACGAATATTCTATGAATCCATTATAATAAAAGTCATGCATAGTTAAAAATACTCATATATATGTCTAATTGGAATAAAAGGAAAGAAGGAAGGAAGGAACGAATGAATGAAAAAATGAACTGAATTATTAAAAACTGTTTTCATATTTAAGACTGTTTTTTTCAGGACTGGAGTGGTGGCCCAAGCAGTAGGGCGTATGTCTTGCATGTGCTAACCTAGAATGAACCGCAATTTGATCCCCCAATGTTTCATATGCTCCCCCAAGCCAGGAGCAATTTCTGAGCGCATAGCCTGGAGCAAACCCTGAATGTCACCAGGTGTGCCCCCTCCCCCCAAAAAAAGAAAAGAAAAAAACACCTGTTCTTTCAGGTATCTTGTATAGGATATACTAAACTGATAAAAAATAGAATCAGGGGCCCGGGAGATAGCATGGAGGTAAGGCGTTTGCCTTTCATGCAAAAGGTCATCGGTTCGAATCCCGGTGCCCCATATGGTCCCCCGTGTATGCCAGGAGCAATTTCTGAGCATGAGCCAGGAGTAACCCCTGAGCGCTGCCGGGTGTGACCCAAAAACCAAAAAAAATAAATAAATAAATAAATAAAAAATAAAAATAGAATCAGACAATCTACATCAACCCATAAAGATCTGAAATTTTTATATCTATGTATTCTTTTTATTATATATCTAATTAAAATGGTAAACTCATATCTCTATATGCATAAAATGTAATTTTAATGCATCACAGTAAAACATATTACTATAAAATTTTAACATTTCAAAAATTATAAAATTCTATAGATCATTTTAATATTTCAAAGATTTGCGTCTCTCTCACCCTCTCTCTGTCTTGCACTCTCTCTCCTTTCCTTTCCTTCTTTCCCTCTTTTTTCTTCTTTGTCTCATCTTTCCTCCTTCCTCCTTTCTTTCTTCTTTCTTTCTGTTTTTCTTTCTTCTTTCTCTTTCTTTCTTCTTTCATGCTTTCTTTCTTTCTTTTTCTGTCTTTCTCTTTCCTTCCTTTCTGTCTTTCCCTCTCCATACACAAAGACTCTAAAATAAGTGAAATACTGGGTTTTAGAAGCATGTACTTGTCTTGTGTTTGTTTTAGAATAAAAAATACTACTGTCATGTTTACTCTGTTTTTTAATTGTATGATTTGAAAATATATTTGTGTAAACATCCATAGCTTCACTTTCCAAACAGATCATCAGTGATATTCTGTGTGATAGTCTTTTAGAAAAGCCATATTTCTGAGCATTAAATCATCTTCTATTACAAATCTCCAAATTCCCTTCACAAAGATCATTAAGAGACATCAAAAGGTTTTAGAAATTTGACCTAAGTAAGACTTTGGAACATGATATTCCTATAGAATTCTTATTGAAATTTCCTTTGCACTTTGAATTTCTACTTGTTTCTCAGTAACTCACTTCTCCATGAATTCCTCTTTGCCAGGAGCCTCGAAGGTTCCCATTGTGGTCAGTGTAGTACTCAAGGAGAAATCTTATGCTCATTTTTCCACATGAGTTGAAAAACTATCACTTTATGTCTTTATAGAGATTTACTGGGCCACAAATAATCTCTATCAATATTAGACTTTTTAGAGAAATGTTGTTTTCTGAAGTTATATTAGTTTACAAGGTGGTGTATACTTTGAGGGTACAATAGCATCTTCTTTAAAATATACATTACCACACCACAGTCACTACTGAAAAAAGCAATTTTCCTCTGCCACTGTCCATAGCATTCCTTTCTTATTTATTCCCACCTCTTCTGGTAGCCTCAGTTCTATAAAAATCCATGTTCTATTCTCATTTATCCTTTCCCATTGACCTACTTTATTTCTTTATATACCACATATGAGTGAAGTAATCAAATATTTGTTGTTGTCCTTTTATGACCTCCTCTAGTTCCATTCATATTCTAACAAAAAGAAATGCATTCTATCTAACTTAGTATCGCGTTGTGTAGATATGCTTCTTTATCCACTAAGTTGACATTTGGGGATGTTGATTGTTTCCAACTTCTGACTCTGATAAATAACCAGTGTACAATAGTGCCAATGTGCAAAGTACATACTCAATAGCCACCATACAACTGTACCAATGATAATGCACTGAGGAGCAGAAATGCTGTATCTGATGAGAGATCTATTTTTAATATATTTGAAAAATCACATTAGACATAGTCACAAATATCCTAAAGTCTTTTAAAATTTTAGATTAGCATCAAATATGGATTTTTTTACTCTGGGAGGAAGTAGTTAATAAATATTATACACTCAACTGAGATCTAACTTTATATGGTACTTTAATATTTATATTAAATGTGATCCAAAAATGTTTTCAGTTGTGTTTTATCTATACTTACATAATGCATTTGAAGATACCTTCTGGAAAACACTTAGAACTTTATCTGCTTAAAAATTAAATAGATATATTAAATTAAATAAATAGTTTAATCTCTGATGCTATCTGAAAGTCTTAATCTAATTGTGAAAAGCGATTATTTATGGGTTCTCCTCAGCTATGATTGCATTTTGAAGGCTAGCTTTGATTTAAATACAACCATCATACTCATAGAATTAGAAGGTGGCAAGAAAAGCAAAGAATAACTCATATAATAGATTTAAAGTGATCCGAACTACCAAAATAAAAAAGATATGACTTACTTATGCCTAGATTCTTTTTTAAATTATTTTTATACCTAGATTCTTAATTGCCTACACAGGACAAAGGGGAGAGAGCAATTTCAAATCTGCAAGTGAAAAATTTTGAAGTTTGAATCTTAGTAGTTCTGAATAGAATCACTAAAGTACTGTTGAATTTAATTAATGAAATCCAGACGCATTGGATTTCCTACAACTCATTATGAATCAACAGAGTGATAGAGTTGCCCCAATTGTTACTGTCACTCAAAATACATGATTGAAATCACTGTGCTCATAATAGAAGGGTTAAGAATCATTGAATTTTTATTCCATACTGTTCAGAAGATCACAGAAGGGATGAACAAATCTGCAAAGCCAGCAAGACAACCACATGCCCGAGGAACACTGAGATACTGTAATGTAGCTGTAAGATAAAGTTCTGCAGAGCATCACTTACATATTTTTTAAAATGACAAATGAATTGAGATTATTTCTCCTGTAAAAGAAAACACCGGTGTGCCAGTGTGAGTCTCCACAGGAAGCAGATGTCATAAAAAGGACGAATAAGATGTATTGTAAAATGTCTACAGAGAATGATGAGCAAATAACAGAATGAGGTAGTTGGAAATGTGAGGCTACACTGACATTTGTGGAGACTTTTCTAGAAAAACCATAGAGCAGTTCTAATAATGTTTTGGTCAGACTTATGCACATGCCCTTCACCAAACTTGGTTCTTCAGATATTTCAGGGCATGCAGAAACACCACAGCCATGCTCTCTCATTGGGGTGAGAAAAACCTGGAGCTAAAAGGCCCACAAAAGAGTATTCCATTGGATTCAAAAGACCATTCAAAGGAGACTGTCAACCAGTTCTTTTCATTATTATTGTTTTAGTTGCTTTAAATGAATCAGTATTCCACCAGCAAATTTCAATGCTACATTACAATCACCAATATTAAGTGACTTATTTTTTTACCCTTGGTAGACCTCTCTGAGATATTTGAATAGAATGGTGATGTAAATATTGACTATGTTTTGCTAAAGAACTTTGGCAATAAGTGCTAAAACCATCAGTTAAGAAACATAAGTTGGAAACAGAGGTTCATATCAACACTTTTAAAACTTTTTTATCACAAGATCATGATTTACAAAGATTCTCAGGCTTAATATTCTCTAAAACCAATCCCACCACTGGTGTCAATTTCCTTCCACCAGTGCCTTCAATTTTCTACCTTTCCACCTCCTTTGAATACATGTTTTTTTGGTCTGGAAGCCGCACTTAGCAGTGTCCAGCACTTATATCTGGCTCTGTGCTCAGGAGTCACTCCTGGAAGAGGTCTGGAAACCAGTTATGGGGTACCAGTTTAGCTATTTGCATTCTCACTATACTATCTCTCTTGCCAATAGCTTGTTACCTTGACAGGCAAAAACAATTTTTATTAATATTTTTATTTAAACACCTTGATTACAAACATAATTGCACTTGGGTTTCAGTCATGTAAAGAACACCCCTCCTTCACTAGTGCAACATTCTCACCACCTTTACCAGTTGCCTTTACCAGTGCAACATTCCCACCACCAATGTCCCAAAATTTTTAATAATATTTTATTTAAACACCTTGATTACAAACATGATTGTAGTTGGGTTTCAGTCATGTAAAGAACACCTCTCCTTCACCAGTGCAACATTCTCACCACCATTGTCCCAAATCTCCCTCCTCCCCACCCCACCCCTGCCTGTACTCTAGACAGGCTTTCTACTTCCCTCATTCATTCACATGTTATGATAGTTCTCAATGTAGTTATTTCTCTAACTGCACTCATCACTCTTTGTGGTGAGCTTCTTGTCTTGAGCTGGACCTTCCAGCCCTCCTCTCTTTTGTCTCTGAGAATTATTGCAAAAATGTCTTTTATTTTTCTTAAAACCCATAGATGAGTGAGACTATTCTGCATCTATCTCTCTCCCTCTGGCTTATTTCACTCAGCATAATAGATTCCATGTACATCAGGCAAAATTTTAAATTTGGTTGTTGTAGTTTGCATTTCATGCTTTCAGTTTTGCTGTTTCTGTGGTTCAGATCTGTATTGAAAAATCATACCATTCGCTGTTTCTGCCCCTGTGCTGTTAACTCCCAGAGCAATTTTTTTTTTTTTTTTTTTTTTTTTTGGTTTTTGGGTCACACCCGGCAGTGCTCAGGAGTTACTCCTGGTTCCATGCTCAGAAATTGCTCCTGGCAGGCACGGGGGACCATATGGGGCACCGGGATTCGAACCGATGACCTTTTGCATGAAAGGCAAACGCCTTACCTCCATGCTATCTCCCGGGCCCCCAGAGCAATTTTTTAAAGCCATGTCTCCAGAACTGCTCTACTTGGAAAGGCACCATACTTATTTTTAGTTTTCTTTTGAGAACGGTTCATCTCCATGACATCAATAAAAATAAAAATGGGAGAGATCAATATTGTTCAGAAATTGGTCTATATGAATTTCAAAAAGTGTTCAAAACTGGAATGAGCCAGTTCATAAGATAATGGAGTAGCCTGGAGTCACTTGTCAAACCACAGACCTTGTGAACTCCCTTTCCAATGTTCAAGTCTCGAGAGATTTAAAAATAAAGGAACTGAACAGGGGAGAAACTCAAACTGCTAAGAAATGATGTGGGCTCAAAAGATTATATGGAGACTGAGCTAGGAAATTTTCATACTGACTTTTTTACTTTTGCATTTACATCTTTGGCTTTATTTACATTTTGCATGTTGAGAAGATGGTGTACTACAGATCTTATTTGTAGCTTCCCCCATTACTTAAAGAAACTGATGCTTTCTCTCCACTGGTTTTAGATCAGAGAACTATGAACTGCTTTTAAATCATAACCTTCCTGACCCCAAGTGTTCTGAGAACCATCCCAGTTAAGAAGATTATTGCTAGATTTCGATCACATGAACATTTCTGCTTCCTTGGAGGGATTGTAAAGGGGAAGGATTAAAAACAAACAAAAAAAAAGCTTTTCCAATCTGCATTTGCTCAGGCCATGGAAAGGGTTAAGTTAGCTACAGTCGAATTCTGAATTTGAGAATTGAAGAGCTGGCAAGGAGCCCGGTGTCTTTTCCAAAAAGAAATAGCTCTTGCGGCACACAAAGGAGGCTGTTGCCCTGGCAACTGTATCTGATAAAAGAAAATATGGCCGACAGGTACTCACTACACAGAGTGCCAGAAAGAGGAACACTGCTCGCTGTTGCTGCTGCTGCTCTCAGCAAGAAGGAGTCGTTTTGCGAACCTCAAGTTTTAAGTCTGAACCTGTCTGTTTCTAAGAGCAGAAATCTGTGTGAAAGAGATAGTGAGCGATGCATTGCATAATCAGAGTTCTTGCTCAGAATCAATGTGTCCTCCTGTACCTAAACACAAACGTCCTTCCTCCGAGAATTGTCGACACACACACACACACACACACACACACACACACACACACACACACACACACACACACACACAAATCCATTTGCCAAAAAAGATTTGGGGACCAGCTATGTGGTTCATGGTGGAACGCGTGTTTGACATGGAGAAGGTTGAGTTCCATAGTTGATACCCTCCCCCGTCCTCCATAAAGCAAGAAGATATTCTCAAAGAGAATCATTTTTTCCAAATTCTTTATACTTTTCACATATGCCCATATGTTTTGTTCTTTGACACAACTATGGCTTCTAGGCAAAGCATGAAAGCCTCTTAGCCTATTATTTTATTTTACATAATTACTTGTAATTTAGGTGGCAAGTCTTTCTGCAAAAAACTAGATATTTCTCAGCGGCCTCTGTATACCAATGACCCATTTTAACTGAAGAGTCTGCTAAAATATTTCACTGAGGAAATGACTTCAGAGATTTGACAAAATGCTCCAAGACACTGGCTCTCTTTCATTCTCTTCCTTTCATTATAAAGGTTAGACACATGTTTTATTTCTGAAAAGCTTGCAAAGATGTCTCACTAGAGTACCGCTTTCTCTTAATGTGCACTCAAGATTGGTCTATTTATAGCTTTTCCCATAGCATATTAACTCTAAAGTTGTTTCGTTAGACAGCCTGATGCCTAGGGAAGACAAAAAACACACCATACAGTGTAGATATTTCGATTCCCAGCTCTCCCACAAAGAGTTCCACTGTAAAAAATGTATTTGGCACAAGGAAAAGGATTCAATAGTCCTGTTTCTGTTGGCTTATAAATGGCCTCAGGAGGGCCAGAGCTTCTCTAGGTAGCAGGATGCTCTCCTAGGTTGTGCTATTTTCATGAAAAATGAAACCATCTCCAATTGGATCCATCATGCTTACATTTACAGGACAACTACTTAGCCATTTTCCCTAGGTTTTTTTTTTTTTCTGCACAATTACAATTTCATTTCCTTAGCAAATTCAACCTTACCATCTTTTAAATTCCAGGCAAATATTTCATTGTGTGTGAAAAACAGAGTTCCAGTGGACACAAAATCAAGAACATTTTAATGTTTTCAGAGCTGTTTGTTTCTTAGATTGGACTATGAAATCCTTAGGACAAAGATTAGCATACACAGGCATAGTATATGGAAGGAGTTTTCCTTAAAATATGGGAAGGCAAAGAGCAGGCAAGCTAGAAATCTGCTTATTGGGATAGCCTTTCATGGGAGAAATCTAAAGAAATTCCAGGGGCCCGGGAGATAGCATGGAGGTAAGGCGTTTGCCTTTCATGCAGAAGGTCATCGGTTTGAATCCCGGTGCCCCATATGGTCCCCCCGTGCCTGCCAGGAGCAAATTCTGAGCATAGAGCCAGGAGTTACCCATGAGCACTGCCGGGTGTGACCCAAAAACCAAAAAAAAAAAAAAAAAAGAAGAAGAAAAGAAAAGAAAGAAATTCCAGAGATCTTAAAGTAAAAGCTGTAGCATGAAAAATAGCTAATATGGTAAATTGCTTGCCTTACATGGTGATGACCTGAGTTCAATTCCCAGTACTATGCATGTGATTGATCCCTTGAGTAGTTCCTGGTGTGATCCTGAATACAGTCAGGAGTAAGTTCTGATTACAGCTGGATCCAAAATATGGGGAGAAAGCAAACAAGAATTAACTTGAAGAACCTTTTCAAAAAAGTATTTCTAAAATTTGAGAAGAATCTTTAAAAAAGAAAAACCCTAATTATTGAGGACATTATTTTTTTACTGTGAATTAAAGTAAATAAATTTAAAACTGGATATTAACATCTTATACTGAATATATAGTTATAGGAATGAATATACTAATTATATACAAACCAAACTGTACAGCCAATGAAATTAAAATTGATGTCATCGGCCTAATGAATCATCTTGAGATACTGATGTTTAAAATCTGAATATTGTTCTGGCTACCACATCAAGGTTTCAGTAGCATTTTCAGTAGCTTTGGCAGGCCTATGCTGTCACATACCATCTGCCAACTCAATTAACTTACAGTTCTTTCTATTCAAATCTGGGAAATCTTTATTTGCCTTGCGCTTCTGAACATCACTTGGCCTTAACTGTTGGGAATGCTTCCTATATGTTCTTATTCACATCCAATTCCTTTTTTTGATATCTGATGACTTCCAAACTTGTGCCACTGGTGCCAAGGAGAGCCAAACATGGAACCCCAGGATAAAAGTGAAAATGCCCATTGGCAAAAAAGGAGCTTAGTGGAGAATCAAGTCCAAAGTCATTTGTGTTTTCCTTGGTTTCAGAGCTGAGTGTTATTAGTTAGAACTTGATCCTTTCCTGTATATGACTATTCTTTGAATAACCACTTAGCTTTCTCCCCCTCTCTTATTCTTTCCAATTTCTCTCACTAAGGGTATGATGAAAGCAAAATTCTTAACTTTTATAGACTCCAGATAGGGGTGGCAACATGATTCTGTTTGGGCATTTGAAATGGAAGTGTTAGAACACAGGTTTGAATCTTCTAGGAAAGTGTTTGGCTTTCCAATGCAAGGTATGAAGTGATAATTTGATTGGACTTTTCCCAATTTGCTTCTTAAACATAAGAAAAAATATACTAGTAGATGTATATAAATCTTATAGTAACACAGGGCCAACATATCTATGTGTGGAAGAGAAGAAATATAATATGAACATCTGTCTTTGGTGAATTCTAAATATTTCTAAATTATTTGTCAAATAAATAATATATGGCTGTGTATTTTCAAGCAACAGTAAACCAGGAATTCAGTTTCTTGGGCTGAGAATCATATTTAGCTAAAGATTCTATCTTTTTTTTTCCTTGGTTTTTGGTTTTTGGGCCACAACCAGCGGTGCTCAGGGGTTACTCCTGGCTGTCTGCTCAGAAATAGCTCCTGGCAGGCATGGGGGACCATATGGGACACGAGATTCAAACCAACCACCTTAGGTCCTGGATCGGCTGCTTGCAAGGCAAACACCACTGTGCTATCTAAAGATTCTATCTTTAAAATCACATTTTTATTAGCTAAAAATTAATCATTAGCATAGTGTTCTAAACAGGTACAAAGAAAGTCTATTCCACTTGATAATTCTATCATATTTCATGATATATGTTTCAAAATTAGACATTGTAATATTAAGTCGCTATGCCTAAGTGGAATGCAGATAAAATTTAAAATGGCAATGATGGATTTTTTTGAAGAAGGTATATTGAAATATTGTGCCATCCTTAGTCTTGTCCTTTAAGCTTCTTTTCCACAACCATTTCAGTTCCATTCTTCCTAGAGTCTGCAGTCATTCAATTGCCTTCCTCTTGTCTTTAATGTGATCTATGCACTTCGACTAAGAAAGGAGGGATGCATATGCTATTTTTCTGCCTGGGCAGATCATTCAGATTCAATTGTCTGACCCTTCCCTTTCCTCTAATTTATCATTCCTATGCAAGCGTAAGCTTCTTCCCTGAGATTTCTATTCTCACTACCTAAAACCAGTAGTTCTCTAAGAGGTCTATACATAAAACCATATTCTTTTCCTCATGCTCCTAAAATGGCATGTTTATTACTGTATTTGATTGCTATATTGTGCTACCAGACTGTACTTGAAACCTTACTCTGTTTATTAATACATTTATGTATCTAACACATTATTATGTACCTATTAGGTGCACAGTAAATATTTTCTAAAAAATTAATATTTAAATGAAGAATAAATCATGGAAAAATGAAAATAATGCATTGCTCTTTCATGGAAGTAGATACCCAAGATCTATTCCTGACTTTATGCTCCAAAATAACTCCAGACAATGCTCAGAGGATCCTATGCAGTGCTGGGAATTAAATTTGGTTGGCAAGATGTAAGACAAGTTCCTTAACCCCTAGACTATTTTGGTGGTCAATGTTTACCTTCTTAAAGCTCTTATACATCATAAGATAATGATGGAATGCTCAGCATAAAATAACTTAATTGCCACAATAAATTTTATTTTTGAAGAAATCTAAAATTCGGGGGCTGGCGGTGGCA
>PVKC010029751.1:0-15027 GCA_004027635.1 Crocidura indochinensis
CACATTATATAATAATGAGAATGCTATGTTATCAAAATCTGATAAAGATTAAATTTGTACCATTAATAGGATGCATTCTTGGTCTTATATAAATCATTTAGCTTAGCTTTGTGTATTTGAAATTGCCTATGTAGCTTGTTTTTATTGGGATTTACTCTTGGTCAGATTTAAATTATTATAATGGAAACTGTTTATAAATTATGAAGTTCTAAATCCATTTTGTTTTATAAATACATTTGTAAAAATATTTTATACGTTTACCATTAACATATGAAGATGACTCTTTGTGAATTTATGATATTCATTTATCTGAGACAATAATAAGTTTGAAATATCATATTCCTAGTCTTAGTTATTAGCTATTTTTAGCTATTGTCACCAGAATAGTATATAAAATAGATAACCAGCCTTCCATAAAATCCAATAGCTTCCTCCTGTGCTTCATATAGACCTTTTTAATCTTCTGTCCAAAGAAATTCCCTCTGAACATGAAGCAGAATAACAGATCAATTTATGGTGGTAGGTGATTTAATTGTACATCTAAGTGTATATTCATTTCATAATATTGGCTAAAAATCATAATATTCCAAGTTATATATGCACTATGTAAATTTAATTACATGGTCTGGTTAGACCTAATATCTTTTTCTAAAAACACCTTAATTTTTGTTGTTTACTATTAAGACTTTGAAATTTATCTTCAAATATTTTATTTATTTTTATTTAACATTTTGGAAGGGGCCGCAGGGGTGGCGCTAGATGTCTGCCATGCAAGCGCTAGCCTAGGATGGACTGGGGTTCGATTCCTGGGGTCCCATATGTTCCCCCCAAGCCAAGAGCGATTTCTGAGTGCATAGCCAGGAGAAACTCCTGACTGTCAACTGGTGTGGCACCCCTCAAAAAAAGCATCTTGGAAATTAAGATAAACACATCTTTGAGATATTAAAAAGAAAAACACAGGAGTAATTTGGTCTTTGCAATGTAATATCACATGAGCAGTCTTCAAAACTCATTGTTCCTTTTCATTTCTCTTTCATATTTTGCAGTTTTCAAACTGCAATGAATATGGAAATAAATTAAACATTTCTACAGTTTCACATGAAAGATAAACTTCTCATTAAAGAGGTGGGCTCCTTCAGGATTTTCCTCAGTTACTAATTCAAAGGCATAAATTCATATGGTTACCCAATCCAGTTGCAG
Organism: Crocidura indochinensis; assembly: GCA_004027635.1. Lineage (NCBI taxonomy): Eukaryota > Metazoa > Chordata > Mammalia > Eulipotyphla > Soricidae > Crocidura > Crocidura indochinensis. The sequence goes on from PVKC010029751.1 coordinate 1,201, forward strand.
TTTGCAAGAGGGTATAAACATCAAAACTGTTGAAGATCAATTGATCTACACTACACTACACTACAACAGTCTATGATATCGTGGCTAAAATTTTGCTTTGCTTTCAACTTTTCTCTCCATTCATTCAATCCTACTATTTTTTTATTTCTTACCAATTACTCATTTCCAATGGATGTCTTGAATATCTAAATATTTATTTTTGCTCTGGTTACACATATTAAATGAAGTGATTTCTTCACATTAAACTTTTGGATGATGGAGACACTCCCAGCCATTCTCCTGAGTTACTTCTTTCATGTGTTCCCAAAGTTGAGCCATTTTAATAGTTCTAGCTTGGAATTCATGATCATGACTGTCACATGAACACCAGCTGTGTGCCATATATGTATATAATATATATGCAACAACAGAGAAGGATATCAGTTATGACAAGGGAGAGTGGTATTCTTCGCTCCACAAGGCAAACATCACTGCAGGAGAACTTTGATCACAACAATAAAAGCCTTTTAAAAAGAGAGAACACAAGACATGCTAAGTTATTCAGTCTAGAGATGATGGATAGTAATAGCTGATACAGAGAATATATTATGAATGACCAGACCAGCAGATAAAAGAAAATTAATTCATAGCATGCCAAAGTATTTTATTGCTTTCAAATGGCTTCCAGACTGCTTACCTGAGTAAGGGAAAATTATCTGTTGTTCAGACACACCCAACACTTGTGCCTTCACCTTTTTGTATTTATTTTTAGATAATAGTCATGAACCCTTCATATATTGAAAATGTTTTGGCATGGCATATCATAACCCCTGGAAGGTTTTCAGTAACAATAAAATTCAGCCTGAAGTCAAAGATTATTAGTTCAAAACATTTGTCAAACATATGGTTTAAATTATTTTTTCCTGTGTCTGGAAAAGTAATGCATTTCTAACCTACAAAATGCACATATAAAAGTAGGCACTGACCAGTACTAATGGAGTAAAAGTTGTTTCCACAAAATATCATTTAGTTTTGTACTGTACATTGATAGGTTTTTAAGTCTTACTGTAATTTGGCAACTTCTAGATAGAATATTCAAGAGAAATTTACTCAAAACAGTATCTGCAATACCAAAATATATTTTAAAGATGTGGGAATTAATGTTCAAACTATTCAATATATTCAATGAGAAAGTCATAAAAATTATCCCTTATTATAGATCCCTTATTATATTATTATATACAATAATTGTTTCCATTATTAAAAATTTTAAAACATCATCTACTTTGTAAAAGAGAAATTTAGCAGAAAATAATAAGATAAAACAAGAAGAACAAAAATGGAAAGTAATAACTAACAAAAAGCACAAAGGATTATTTACTAACTACTGTGAAGTAATAATGCTATTAAATTTAATGCATTTTTTTATTTTGGTTTATTTGAGACCATACTTAACAGGGAGTGCTCAAGGCTCTATGCTCAGGGATCACTCATGGTGGGTTTAGGGGACTTTATGAAATGACCAAGGTTGAAATTGGTTTGGGCATTTGCCTCGCACTTACTCAGCACTCTATAGCTCCAGTCCCCAAATTTAACAGTTTAAAATATTATTTGAAATTGTAAGAATTGTTTGATAGGTTAATTTTTCTATTTTCATTCTTTTATTTTGCTTTTTAGTCTTACCTGGTGATGATGATGCCCAGAGAGGGCAATCCTTGCTCTACACACGGGAGTTACTCCTACTAGAGCTGAGGGGTGCCATATGTGATACTAAATATACCATATGCAATGGAAATGCACTAGCCCATTGTAATAACTCCTTGATCAGTCCACTTATATTTTTAACTTTTAAAATGTGTTCTATAAGGCTTCATACTCTACTGTTAAAAACATAGTTTAAGGGGCACCACACTGAAGACAAAGTAAATATTCTCCATGTCATACGCAGAGTTGATATGCCTATTCTGAATTGGGTGATAGATTTCTTAAGAACAGTAATTCTAATGCATATAATTTCTAAAAACATCAAAAAGTCATTGAGTGAAGATTGCAGAAAAGACATAAATTCAAGGGAAGAAAATAATGTTGCATTTTGAAGGCAACTATACACTGAATACCTAATAAGATAAATTTCATGATGATATTCTAAGAAAACCTCTTAAACTTTTAACCTCTTTTTGTATGCTAGTTCTAGAACCAAGGACTCACCATTTCTACTATTGTGGAATAGGTTCAATGCACCTATTCTACTGCTGTAACACAGCCAATCACCCAGTTTTTAAAGAAAACAGAATATCTGTGTGAATGGTATAATTTCTTCAGGTAATAACTTAGAAAAAGTAACACATGAACTTCTTGTTCACTTCAGAATTGTTTCTTTGATTTGCTGTTCTAGATGAAAGAAGAAAAGAACTAGGAACAATCATTATATCCTGAAAAAAGGGAAAAAGATTCCATGAAGTACTTTATCAGGACAGTTGAAAACCACCATAAACTGATAATTAGTTAATATTTCTGTATCAAGATTCAACTCTAAATTTGATAATAACCATATTTTTGTTATGCATATGAACATAGGCTAGGCATAATGATTAAGGTTTTATTTTTCTATTTCGGCAACTTTTCTCTATGTTTGAAATTATATAAAACATAAACAAATGAAAAGCATGTGAATGCATTTTATGTATGCCATTTGCCGGCCATTTGCATGTATTTGCCTGTGTATAATTCAATACCGAAAGTGTCCTCTGCATAAATATTAAAACTTACAAAATAAAAAAATCTCAAATATCTCAAGTAATAAAGCTATCATCCATTATTAGTACTATCAATTATTTCTACTACAAAATTAAAAGTCTAGCTTAAAATACATTCATTTTACTGTAGTGCTCTGATAGGCTTTTTCCACTTAATATTTTTAGTATTCTCTTTCAAATATCATTAACTATTAATCACCATTCCTTATTTTGGAAACATCTGTATTTAGATTTAACTTAACATTATGTCAAATAATGCATACTCATGGCACCAAAGTGATTAGATAACTGATTCATGACCTCTCTAGGAAAGATGACTTCTGAAATCCACACTACCTGAAAGTTGTGGTAGTCAGTTTTATGCTTTACTTGATTGGACTGTTTGGTCAAATAGCAAATAGGTCAAATAAAATCTAACAGTGAGGTCAATCCTTAGATGTAAACATTTGCTTCAATAGAACTAATGAATCAGGTTCTCATTTAATTAGTTGAAAGCCTAAAACAAAAACGATACAAGGTATCACTGAGGACAGTATTAGCTATGATTTTTTTTTGATATTTTGAATTTAGAAATAGAAAGATATGTTTAAATTATTACAAATAAGGGACACTGGAACCTTAGGAAAAGAAGCAGGAAAACAGAGGATGTGATCTGAGATGTCAAGTAGTCACATGATATTTTTGCTCAAGTTATGCTATCTTTTGAGTTTACAAGGTGATAATAGATTTACTTTGGTAAGGAAACTAGATATTTGTGAAAAATCTCATATATTTGATTGTTTTGGAATTTTAATACCACACTAACATTTGTATATACATCAAAAGAATATCAAATGCTATCATTCTATGTTTAATCCCCCCCTCTCTCTGACTCATTTCATTCAGTACACTTCTCTTCCTAGCTATACATATGAGTAACTTTTATGACTTCAATCCCATCCCCCCAAATAGCTGTGAATAGTGCTGCAATGATTGTAGGAGTGCAGAGGGCTTTTCTGCATTTACTTTTGAGGTTCCTAAGGTATATTCCTAAGAGGGATATTGCTGGGTCATATAAAAGCCCAATTTCTAGTTTTATGAAGATTATCTATTGTTTTACAATGGCTAAACCACTTGACATTCTCACCAGCAGTTAATGAGGCTCCCTTTTTACTCACATCTGCACTATCACTGATTATTCTTGTTCTTTTTGACTTGTGCTAGTTTATATGATATAATATGATGCTCATAGCTGTTCTGATTTGCATCTCCTTAATGATTGATAATATATAATATATGTTTCATGTCCCTTTGATCATCAGAATTTCTTTGTGGAAGTTTCTGTTCATGTATTCCCATTTTTGGATAGGGTAAAATGTTAATTATTCTCTTGCTAATTTCTACCAGTGCCTTTTGCAGTTTAGATAACAATGCTTTATCAGATGGGTATTGGGTGAATAATTTCCCCATTCTGTGTGCAGTTTCTATCCTAATCACTATATTTTGTTGTTGCTATTGTTGTTGTTTTGAGGTGCAGAAATGTCTTAGTATAATGTACTTAGTCTCAGTTGTTTACCTCTGCTTCCACTTGCTTGGTCAATGGTGTTTCAATCTTGAAGATGCCATTATCTCTAATGTCATGGAGAGTTCTACCTAAATTTAACTCTATGTACCTTATGGTTTCAGATCATATATTAAGATCTTTAATCCATTTTGATTTGATTTTGTGTATGGCATTAAAGATAGTTCTGAGTTTACTTTTTTTTTTTTTTTGCAAGTAGTTGACTGGTTTCTCCAACACCACTTGTTAAAGAGGCTTTTCTTGCACTATTTTGTGTATAAGGGTTCATCTCAAGATACTCAAGTCTATTTCATTAATATAGTGGTCTTTCATGGTATTCCAATACCATGCTCTTTTTTTTTTTTTTGGTTTGTTTGGTTTTGTTTTTTGTTTTTTATTTCGGGGGCACACTCAGGGCTGACTCTGCACTCAGAAATATCCCTGGCAGTCTCAGGGGACCAAATGTGATACTGGGAATCAAACCCGAGTCTGTCTCAGGTCGGCTGCGTGCAAGACAAACACCCTATCACTGTGCTCTCTGCTATCTCTTCATCCCATTTGTGCTATCTCTCCAGCCCTGATACCCTGCTTTTAGTGACTACTGTTTTACATTACAGTTCAAAATTGGGAAATTAATATTTTTATTGGGGGAAAGGGGAGTTGCATCCAGCGGCACTCAGGGCTACTTCTGGCTCTGCGCTCAGAAATAGCTACTGGCAGGAATGGGGACCATTTGGGATGCTGGGATTTGAACCACTGTCAGTCCTGGATCGGCTGCATGCAAGGCAAATGCCCTACCATTGTGCTATCTCTCTGGCCCCTGGGAAATTAATCTTACATCTACATTTTCCCACAGGTTGTTTAAGCTATTCATTGAGATTTATTATTCAGTATAAATTTCAGAATGTTTTGATCTATTTCTTTGAAAAATTATAATGACATCCTTATAGAGATTGCATTAAGTTGTATAATAATATGGGAAATACTACTGTTAAAATTATGTTAATCATCCCAATCCATGAGCAGGGTATATGTTCCCATTGCTTTGTGTCTTTGATTTCTTGAAGCAGTGTTATGTAGTTTTATTTGTTTAGGTCTGTAACCTCTTAGTTGATTTCAAGGTACTTGAGTTTCTGAGGCACAATTGTGAAGGGGATTTTTAAAAATAATTTTCTCCCCTGTTATTTGTAAATAGAAAAACCATGGATGTTCCCATATAATTTTGCAATTTTCTGCTTTATTATACCAATCTATTGCTTCTAGAATTTTTTATGTTTATGTTGTTATGTTGGTATGTTATGTTATGTTGCTATGTTGTTAGTTTATGTTATTAGTTGATCTTTTTTTGTTTGTATGATTGATTTTTGTTTTTTTCTTTTTTGGGCCACACCCGGTGATGCTTAGGGGTTACTCCTGGCTATGCACTCAGAAATCGCTCCTGACTTGGAGGACCATATGAGACGCCTGAGATCAAACCAAGGTCCTTCCTGGATCAGCCTCGTGAAAAGCAAAGGCCCTACCACTGCACTAATCACTCCGGCCCTCATTGAGCTTTCTGTTACTTTTTGTTTGTTTCTGAACATTAGGTGGTTTTGAAAATTGATCTCCTCTTTGATGTTTAAATCAATGTGTTTCTTTGTTTGTTTGCTTTTCTTTGGGGGCCACAACCAGCGGCACTCAGGTCATTCCTGGCTTTGCTCTCAGAAATCACTCATGGCTCCATGAACCATATGGGATCCTGGGGATTCAACCCCGTCCGAGGTCTGCTGCTTGCAAGGCAAATGCCCTACCACAAAATTTCTTTGTTTGAAGGGTTAGAGCTATAGCACAGCTGTAGGATATTTGCCTTTCACATGGCTGATCCAGGACAGACCTTGGTTAGATCCCCAGCATCCCCAAGCTAGGAGCAATTTCTGAGCTCATACTCAGGAGTAACCCCTGAGCGTCACTGGGTGTGATCCAAAACCAAACAAACAAAAAAGAATTGCCGTGCTTCTATTGGAATAACATTATTAAAAAACGTTGGTATTTTCGGAACCGGAGAGATAGCATGGAGGTAAGGCATTTGCCTTTCTTGCAGAAAGACAGTGGTTCGAATCCCGGCATCCCATATGGTCCCCCGTGACTGCCAGGGGCGATTTCTGAGCATAGAGCCAGGAGTAACCCCTGAGCACTGCCAGGTGTGGCCCAAAAAACCAAATAAAAAGAAAAAAGAAAAAAATATATCGGTGTTTTCATGCAACTGCCTATTAAGGAACTCCAAGCACTGTATCTATTACTGCTGCTTTTGTGGGGTGTGATTTTTGCCTAGTAAGCCTCTGAAAGTACAAGAAGAAAGGAAGCCCACACTCACTACCAAAAGACTACAAATACAATAATCACCCAGGATCTAACTTTGGCATCACAAGCACCACCAAGAGTGATTCCTGAGTGAAGATCAGAAGCAAGTCCTGAACATCACAAAGAAAAGATAATAATATAGGATTGACCTCTGAACTCTGAGCTAGAAATTGCCACTGAACACAGCCAGGTTGGTTAAAAGCATCTCTCTCTAACCCTGAATTTCCAGGCAATAAATTAAAGAAATTGTATTGTTCAATAGAAATTTCCTAGCACTAGCTCTCTAAAAATACTCTTTTCTTTACCTAATTTTAGCACAATTTTTTTTACCTAATTTTAGGATAATTATCTTCTCCATAACTGTCATGGCTAAGAGAAATTCATCTCTGCAAACAAACCTTACTATGGTACATATTGTGATAAGTAAATTAAATAATAAAAGGTTCTGTTAATTTATTATTTAAGAAATGCTTCAGGAAGTTAAATCAGAATCCACTGGATGTTCAAATTTAGTAGCTGTGAGAAGCAACATTGAATGAATATGCAGTGATAGCTATGCAGAGCCTTAGAGATAGTAGAGATACTGGGAAAATCAATGAAGAGACCAAATAGCATTCAAGCCAGGGATACCTGACTTATCAATTCAAACTGAAAAAGATATCTTTCTTCTTTTCTACTTATTTTCCAGTGGGAGTACTCCTAAGTAGTCTTCAGAAAGCTTTGAGGTCACCCCAGAGAGGTTACTAGGACATGCAGTACCTGAGCACTTTAGAGTATGTATTTGTACCACGTATACAATACAAAAATGAACAAATACAAAATAAAAAATACAAAATGAACAAACACACAAAAATGATTTCGCATATGTACCTTGTCTCCTGAACAATCTTCTATCTCTCTTTTATTCTTTTTTGTGTGTATGTGGTGGAAGTGAGGTATAACACCTAGCAGCGATTAGGATTTATTTAAACTCCGCACTCAAGGATGATAACTCTTGGCCATGGACCATATGGAGTGACAGCGATTGAAAAGGTCAACTGTATGGAAAATAAATGCCCTACTTTTTATATTATCTCTTTGATTCCCCCATCTTCTTAGTTTCCTTAAGAGAATTATCTTGATGTTTCTATCAGGATCTAGGAAGTTTTACTTAATTATTGAAGGACTGCAAGGGAAATGGTGTAGCTCTATATCTTAAGATTTAGTTGAGCATCACATTTGAATATGCCTTCCTGAAAAGGTGCCACTGTGATCACAAAATACTTTAGGTACAAATTTGCCCAGACTCTTTAGGAGGTCATACCCAGAGGTTGGGGAATTATGCAGTGGTGATAAATTAACCTAAAATTTCCTCAGAAAAACTCATGAGCTCCAGCCTATCACCCAAATTGTGAACATTTTTAATTTTTTCTATCGTACTATGAATTTTAAAAGCAGGTAATCAATAAAGCAATTAGTTAACATAATTGTATTAATAATAATAAAATTAAATGATAACACAGTTCCTTACAATATAGCAATGTACTTCAATAACAATGTACTTCAATGACCTGAAAATATTTATAAATTTTCCAAAGATGTAGCACTTGGTGCAGTATAATAGCTTTCTGTTTTCATTTCATTCTTATTCCTTTTGTGAGTGTTTCTATTTCTAAACCCAAATTAAATTTAATATCTGAAATTTATTTAAAAGAAGTTTCTCTTGCAAGACCAATACAAATTATCTATGAAAGTTATAATCAAATAATTGGCACTCACATTCACAGGACTCTATATAGTATAAACAAAGAACTCAATAATGTTATAAGGATAAATGTTACATATGATATTATTCCTATTATTGATACATGATCCACTCCAAAGCAGTGACTGCATGATTAATTATAAATAAATTATATTGTTATTTACACATGCACTTTATTTTTTTTTCTGCACTGTTCCCGGAAGTACTGCAATACCAGGTCAATGCGTGGAATGGACGGAGCAAGCTCCTATTCCACTTCCTAGTGCCAAAAATCCATTTAATATATTGTCCTCGGATAGAGGACGTATCAGATATTAAACTGATAAGAACAAATACTACACTTGATCTTAGTCAAAAGGCCGAGAAGCAATACACATGCACTTTAAATATATAAAATATTTAGGAATATATATTAATTTCATATTTGGTAAATTTGGAGATATAACACCTAGCAGTGTTATTTAGTGTTAGTGTTATTTAGAATTAGAAAAATCTCATTTTTGTAACTTGAAATATATAATATGTAGACCAAATACAAATATTATAGAAAGAAAACAGTTATTTCTTTTTGTTATAGTGACACTCTATACATAAAGAGGTATATTTGAAAGTATCTACTACAGAAACACAGTCTGTATTAGAAAAGAGATAGGGAAGATATATAAATCAAGCCATAAAAATTACAGGTACATCTGCAGCACAGGTGAAATCTGGCAATCTTGGGAGGAGAAAGAGACAAAGTGCACACCTTGCTGAGGCCACCCTCTCAAAATGACCGCCTGGTTAGTGGCCCAGTCACACTCAACTACAGATTTCTGTAGAGAAGTCAAACCAACCAAATTCCAGATATTTGGGCGACTTGCAAGACTAATGCCCTATTTGCTGGACTATTTCTCCATCTCCTAACCCCATTTTATCTTCTAGTTCCTTTAGTAGTTTTATTATTATGACTTATAATTAATTGTGTACATATGCACCAATATGCAAGGTTGTGGAGCATGTTTAGGGACATAAAAAAAACTTTCAGTATTATTTAAGTTACGTAGTGACAATGAATCAGGGTCATTCCCAACACCAGGGTTTTCTTCCTTCCACTCCTTTTCCCAGCTTGTGTCCCATATCTTCCCTGTGTCCCCCAGAGTGCTAGTGAAACTGCTCCCCTCTGTTTATAGAGTGTTATAGATAGGGTATCATCGATTCTGTTGTTGATTTTGGGTTTGATGTTTAAGTCAGATCATTTTTTAATTCCATTCAATGTTCACATGGCTGTTTGGTCATGGTACCATTTATTTTATTTTCTCCCTCAATTCATGAGGCAGAACAAGATGATACACATGTGTGGTTCTGCTGGAAGAAGACAAAGAAAAGAAAAAGAAATATAGTGGCTACCGAAACTATAAAAAGCACCCAACAGAAAATTAAAAAAAATCACCAAATAATAACCACAAGAGTGAAAAAGAAGGAAAAGAAAGAAAAAATAGAAGAAAAAATAGGAGAAATAAAAAGGAAAAAGAAGAGAAAAAAGGAGTGCTGATATGACAAGGTTTTGTGGCCCCCCTTTTCATTTCTTTCTTTTTTTCTTTCCTTTCTTTATTTTTCCTTTCTTTTTTTCTTTCTATTTTCTTTTTCTTTCCTTCCTTCCTTCTTTTTCCTTCCTTCCTTCCTTCCTTCTTTCTTTCTTTCTTTCCTCTTTCTTTCTTTCTTTCTTTTTCTTTCTTTCTTTCTTTCTTTCTTTCTTTCTTTCTTCTTTCTTTCTTCTTTCTTTCTTTCTTTCTTTCTTTCTTTCTTTCTTTCTTTCTTTCTTTCTTTCTTTCTTTCTTTCTTTCTTTCTTTCTTTCTTTCGTCTTTCTTATTATTATTTTGCATAGACACAGAAAGTATTGGGGAAGTAAGAAAGGGAATTCTTAATTGCATATTTTAAATGAAAATTACTAGAATGTTTGTGGTGATCTACTCATGCTATTCAACCAAAGACCACTGCAGGCCTGATATGCTTGCTTCAAATATTGTGGAATAATATATGATTGGCATTATTTTCTATCTTCAGCAAAACTATTTATAACAATTAAGATAATAAGATTATTAATTCTTTATCCACATATCTTTCTTGCTTCTGTTATCAAGTATGTTGGGTCCCCTTTAATATTCTTTCTGTGAAGTTCTTAGTCTCCCACTCTCTTCACTTCTTTTATAACTAGTATTCACTGTGCTTCCACTATATAATGCTGAGAAACATTAGTTTTTTATTGTCATAATTATATTCTACCTAGCAGTCTATTCTCATTTATTTTGTTTGTTTTTATTATCATCTCATGATTAATGGATATCAATATAAGCTATACATGCTCGTGATTGAATAAATCAGCCAGTAGAGAGACAATATGTTACTCGGAAAATAACCAGTTATGCATTAAATAGAAACATTATTCAATTAATATATTTGGCATACTTTCTCTATCATTTAATAGCTAAGATTCCCAAGTTTCCCATCTCTGCCTCTCTGAACTCTAACCATTTATTTCATATAGCAATTTAATTTAAAAAATAATTTTGCTCATAATTTAAAAATGTAACTCAAGCTCTGAAAATTGTCTCATTTTCCAGCTCGTTATTAGCATTATCATCTTTACTACTACTCACACTGATGTCATTTTTTACCTCTAGTAGCTCATAATGCCTTATTTTTCAATAATTTTCTTTTCTTTTATTTGGTTTGGGGGCCACAATCAGCTTGTGTTCAGAGTTTACCCTTGACTCTGGCATAGGTATCACTCCTTGTAGGGCTTAAGTGATCATATGGGGTATAAGAAACCCACATGGTTTATGTTCAAAGAAATGGCTGACCATATAATCTCTACAGTACTATCTTTATAATAATAATAATAGTTTCAAACACTTAATAATTTTTCATCAATATTATTATTTTGAGATTATTCAAACCATATTAAATTAGATTGTTGTAACTAGGAAATCATGTTACTAGGAAATCAGGCATCAAAAATTCTAGGCATATGCTCTTTATTTCAGCACAAAATAATATTTAAAATATAAAATTGAGGAGATAAATTTATCTTATTCAAAAACTGCACAATTTCTCATTATCATACATATTAGTCACTCTACCCTCTAAGTATATTGCATTCTAACATTTACCTCAAATAGCCTTTATTTTCCTAGAAAATGTATCATTTATCTTATAAAGTAAAGATATTTAAGAAAAATCTAGATACCATATCCGTCAAAAATATCTGAGACTGGGGCCCGGGAGATAGCATGGAGGTAAGGCATTTGCCTTTCATGCAAAAGGTCATCGGTTTGAATCCCGGTGCCCCATATGGTCCCCCGTGCCTGCCAGGAGCAATTTCTGAGCATGGAGCCAGGAGTAACCCCTGAGCACTGCCGGGTGTGACCCAAAAACAAACAAAAAAATATTTGAGAGTGAAAAAGATATATTTGAAAGTTATCATCATCCTAAAGGTCCTTAATATTTGCTTTCTTATATCCAAGAACTCCACCGAAGTCAGATTCCTGACGTACTTGAGACAGTAGAAAAATACTTTCCACAAAATATATTTCTAAGTAGTTGACTAGTAATTTTTTTCTGGCAGATTTTTCACTAATCTCTAATAAATTTAATAGAGTAAGGTATAAAATAAAGAGAAGATAAATACACTAAGAGGTTGATGAGATCCAAATTAGATAGTTCACCATGGAAAATTAGCCGGCCTTTTCAAGATGTTAGGAATCACAGATGGCAACTAGCTTCATTATCTCACTCATATGTAATTAGTGGTTTAAATGAGTCTATGCTTCAGAATCAAAGAATGTAGAATATAAATCCTGAATCACCATTGACTTCACTATATGTACCATGGAAAGTCTAATGCAATAATTGTCATCCATATCTCTAAAAAGTAAGCATTGTGATTCTGATTCCACAGGGTTTTAGCACCTAATCCTGTCATTTAATGAATCAGTGAAAGAAGTAGTTAAAAGTTATTTTTCAGGAATGTTAATATGAATATCGCATTTCAGAAGCAATTTTAGAGCACTGGAGCAGAGAACTATTTTTTGGGGGGGGGGGTTGGGTCACACCCAACAGTGCTCCCTGCTCAGAAATTTCTGGCTCCATGCTCAGAAATTGCTCCTGGCAGGCACAGGGGACCACATGGGGCACCGGGATTCGAACTGATGACCTTTTGCATGAAAGGCAAACGCCTTACCTCCATGCTATCTCCTGAGTCCCGCAGAGAAATATTTTATTTAGTAGAATATTTACCAAGGTCCAAATTATTATAAAGAAATATTTTTACATTTAATTTTATGTTAATGAGTGAAATAGTTGCCAAAAATTAATTGTAATTTTTTGCAAATAATAGTAATTCATGCGATTTTACTCAGCAGAGGTATAAAATAAATGTTGATTGTAGAAAATATAAAATAAGAACTGAAATGTCTTGTATTATTTCATGTGGTTTGTAATATCTAATCAACTCACTCTTCATTTTCCTCCTTTAATCTGAGACTTTTTTTAAACTGAAAAGTCTCTAGCTATTATTGAAACCTGAAAGATACTTTTGGTCTACATATTCCTTTACAAGGCAATTTTTAACTTCTAAATATCTTTTGATGTTACCTATTATGTTTTTACATAATTTTTTCTATTTAAATTTTCATATTTATCTCTCCCAATATACTTAGATGAACCAATCTCTAGATTTTGTATATATAATTATATATATTCAATTATATATAATAAAATACTACCTGGCTATAAGTAAAGACAAATCATGCAATTGGACATGACATAGTTGGATCTAAAATTCTAAAACCAAATGCTGGGAAAGACAAGATTTGATCTTTGAAATGAATAATCTGAAACTTGAACTTACTTTGTCTAAATTGTGTTTAATAAAAAAAAATCCTTAAGAAATATATTATGAAACTATTACAACTATCTCATCTGCATACTGACAAAAATTCTATAAAACTAAAATTTGGTTGAAAATAATGCAATAAAATCCCTGCAAAGTTGGTTCTTTGAAAAAATAAATAAGATTGATAGGCCATTGGCAAACCTCACAAAGAAAAAGAGAGAGAGAAATCTGATAACAAGTATTAGAAATGAAAAGGGGGAGATCACGACAGATACTGCAGAGATCCAAAGGGTAATCAGAAACTACTTCGAGAAACTTTATGCTACTAAATATGAGAATCTGGAAGAAATGGAAAAATTCTTGGACTCATATAACCTTCCACATTTAACTAAGGAGGAGGTAGATTATCTAAATGCCCCCATCACCACTGAGGAAATTGAAACTGTAATCAAACATCTGCCCAAAAAGAAAAGCCCAGGCCCAGATGGATTTCCTAAAGAATTTTTTCAAATCTTTCAAGAGGAGCTACTACCAATCCTAACTAGGGTGTTTCATGAAATTGAAAAAACGGGAATACTCCCAAACAGCTTT
>PVKC010029752.1:0-15023 GCA_004027635.1 Crocidura indochinensis
AAGGAGAACCCAGGCCTCCCCATTCCTGCAGGTGGCGGGAGGGGACTACTGAACTTCTGGCTTCCAGCAATCAGGAAGCAAATGTCTCTCAGGGAGTGGAAACTTCAGCAGGCAACACGGGGATGACATGGCTCCATGCGCTCTTGCTTGGCCAAATCACAGACCAAAATGGTTTCTCAAAAACAACACCCTCCCTCTTGACTATTTCTAAATCATAAAAGGGACACGTGTATCTCCTTTGTATATTTCAGATGTATTCCCTTAACATCTATAACTCTTTTCAAATATCCTCTTAAATCGTGACAATTTTACCCACTGGTTTATTTCTATATTTTATTGTTTGCTTGCTTTTCCCTCTTTGAGATCTGTTTTATAAGCAATACTGATAGAAGAGTATCTCTGTATAGAATTCATGTTTGAACCAAGTTACGGGGAATGCTGGACTTTATTCGTCAGCCCCCAGATGCACCAACAATATCTTGTGGTATTGTTTCTTTTTATCCATAGGCACATTAAAATGGGAAAATAATACATATGCAAACAGGTTCTTATCTAATAGAGATGGGAACACAAATTTGGTAATGGAGTTAGGCCTTATACCCTGAACATTGCCATAATGATTTGGCTTAGGCCTCAGAAGAATGGGCATTGCCCATACACCCCTGAACAATGAATACCATCTATGGAAACAACCACAATTGTCTATAACATTACCAGGATCCAAACCTCTACCAGGGAAGACCTACCACTGCTCTGGCATTGATTTACTCCAAAGAGTGCTCTCAACACCCAGGAAACTCAGCAACAGCCTACTTGCAGGGCAGATTGCTCCACATCTAATGGTGTGCTGAAACTAGATGATGCTCCACATCAGCCTGACTTCGATGAAAGAAATGCATAGAATCCAGAATCTTTAAATATAGGAACCTGATACCAACAACAGCTAAAGTGTAAAAACGTTTCATTGGGACCATGGAGAATGACTCGGGTTGGACAGACTGGAATGCCAGGAGCCCAGAGTCGGTCTTATGCCAATAAATTTCGGGGGTGAGGTCATCTTGTAATCAGGCCAAGGATTTTTTTCCATTTCCCCATATTTTTCTGGGCCTATGCAAACAACGGCGATTGCCATTGTCACACCTTTACTATTTTTTAACCCTTATCCTTTAAGAAAAAACAATTAAAAACAAATAGCTGTAGTAGAATGCCTGTTTCAAATACAGGCAGGGGATGGGAAGGGAGGAAGGGGCATTAGGATGGGGGAAGGTTACACTGGTGAAGGGGGTGTTCTGTTTGTGACTGTAACACAACTATAATCATGTTACTTAAATAAGAATTATATTTAAAAATGTAAAAAAAATAAATAAACCAAGCCAGGTAGGAAAAAATCATGTAGTCAGTAGCTTCTAACCTTGTGGTCTCTCTGTAAGCCAAAGCTAGATTGTTCTTTCTTTATTTTCCCAGAACTAATCCAACCAGGATGGGCAGGGTAAAGTCATCCAGGTGGTTATTTTTTAAATTAATTTTTATTGTGGCCAAAATGAATCACAAATATTTCACAGTAATATTCAAGGTTCATAGTGACAAAAAAATCAAGGGCATTCCAACCACCAGTGGTGTCCTTCCTCTACCTGTGTTCCCAGTATGCATCCCATATCTCCCTCCTTTACCCCCCAGAATACTAGTGTAACTGGTCCCCACTTATAGAGTTTGCTGTGTATTAGGTATAGACTCTTATTGTCGATGACTTTGGGTTTGATGTTCAGGTCTGATCATTTTTTATTTCCACTAAACGTTCGTGCTGGTATCTGAACCTGGTACCATTTATTTTCCCCCTCAGTTTATGAGGCTGAACAAGATGATTCAATCAATGCGGTTCTTTTGGGGATATTAGCAAAAGGAAATGGAAAAGAAGAAGGAAAGAAACAAAAAAACTAGGTAGGGTCTTCTGGGTGTTGTAGATATCAAGTTAGAAGTGGGAAGGAAAAAAGAGGAAAAAAGGTAACAAGACAAAAAATAACCAACAAAAAACAACCAAGCAATAACAAACAAATACAAAGAAAACACGAACAAAAACAAACAAACAAAGCTGGCGACTATGAAAAAACCCAAAAAGAAAAATAAAGTCAACCAGCAACTACATAAAAGGTTTATGCTGCCTCTTCTTGGACTTTTATATATAAAAGGAAAGAGGAAGATAGGGGAACACCTTAGTTTTGGGTGTAATTTACAAAATACTGCTTGGAAAGAGCTAATTGCTCATTGCAACAGACTTAAAGTGAGCAAGAGATCAGCACCTACTGTGTTAAGTCACTGAGATATTGAAATTGCTTTGTAACCGTAGCACAGTCCAACCCATATTGTATAAAAATGGTACTTCTGTCTCTGAAAAACATAGTGAAAATTCTGTATATCATGGTTAATAACTTTCACTTACATGTGTTAACACTCCTACAATAATATTATGCATATGAAACATATATAAATGGATAAATCTACTCTATATTTTCAGACATGAAAGGGATATTTACATAATTATGTGGGTTATAAGATATGTACATGATTAACAGTTCATAACGTAATATGGATTAGGACATTAAATCAGTATGTGGTCCAACATACTATTTGAGATATGTGACTCATAACTTGGAAAAATTTATGCTGAATTCCTATGTGATTTTCTATAATAGTGTTTCTTAAAGTGGGTAATTGAACCCCCACTGAGTGTTGATTTTTAAGAATGTATTTCCAGAGAGGTACTGAGATAATTTTTTAAAAGGGAGCAGTAGAGTAAATAAGATTGGAAATCTCTCTTTTTTTTGTGGTTTTTGGGTCACACCCGGCAGTGCTCAGGGGTTACTCCTGGCTCCATGCTCAGAAATTGCTCCTGGCAGGCACGGGGGACCATATGGGGCACCGGGATTCGAACCGATGACCTTTTGCATGAAAGGCAAACGCCTTACCTCCATGCTATCTCCCAGGCCCAAGATTGGAAATCTCATCACTCCTCTAACAGACTCTTCAAGGAAACAAATCTAACCAAACTTCATATATTGCTGGTATTTGGGCTGATATGGCAAGAACATTTTATGGGGATAGTGCAGGCACCCTTCTTCCAGGAGACCCAGCAGCTATAACAATGCCCACAAATGCAGTCTTCAAGTTCTCACCAGATTCACTCTTTCATTGAAAGAAGTGAAAACCAAGTCTATAAAATCATGAGTACACAAGCCATGCACCTGAAGGCTTGCAAAGTCGGGAGGAGAGGACAAGCCAAGTGCCTGCCCCTGAAGACATGGCTGTTACAGCCATGACCCATAATTACCACTTTGCCTATCTCCGTGCTTCACCACTCCTGTACGATCTCTTCAGATACCAATCTGACCAAGATTAAGCTATGCCAGTATTTGGGATGATATCACCAGGGCTTTATTGAGTGAGTGCGGGCACCCTCTCCTCACACTCTCCTTCTTCTATGAGACCTGGCAGCTGAAAATATGCCCCCAGAAAAGCTGAAGTATTAATAATAGAGCTTTTAATTGCTGTACAACTTTGTTTTATGCTGTTATCCATATAGGAACACAGCAATTTAGATGCCAATGTATAGCTTAGGTCACTTAATGTTTGGAAATAAGTGGAATAGCAGAATATAAATCTAACAATAAGAGCTTACTAAAACTTCTGCCATTATCTTAATGACTTCATTGGAGATAGAAAATTGTTCACAAATTTTGCTTGCCACTACTTTTTTCTTTTATATATATAGTTTTTCTTTTCATTTTTCTTTTTTCTTTCTCATCTTTTTAAAAATGGCTTGGTTTTCCGAGGATGAGAGCCTCTAGAAGGACCCCGCCCATTTTCGGTGTATTTGATTTTTACTCCAGTGTATTACTTTTCCCTTCTTCAAACAAAACCATGTAACTTGATCTATCTAGTCCAGACCCCCAATTACAGGAGGAAATAAGGGAGCTACCAAGACCACACAGGTGTAAGACCACTGGATAGCAAGTTAGGCACAGAGGAGACCATGTACTCTTGAAGGCCTGGGGCTGAGGGAGGTAGATATGGGATGTAGGATGGGAACAGAGGTGTAGGGAGAACAATTCAGTGAAGGGAATCCCCTTGATATTAAGCTATCATGTACCTAAAATATTATTGTCAACAAGAGCTTCTTTACATGCAAAAATTAGGGGTGAGGGGAGGACAACTTTGGTGGTGGTAATTCCCCTAATTCAATATTAATATGTACTTAAAATATTACTGTGAAAGATATGTAACCCACTTTGCTCAAAATAAATAAATAAATAGATAAAAAAGAAGACATACTGTCGAACGACATAAAAATAGCTTGCTTTTCACTTATATAAAAACAAATGTATTTCCTAATGACCTCATTGGATATAAAATAATTTTCACAAAAAGATTGAAAATATCTGCTCTACACAAAATATTTCAGGTAGATTAAAATTTTAAACTATAAGAAATCATATAAAAATGTCCAAACAACATGATTAAAAATGGACAAAGAAGTTGAATAAAGTTTTGCAAAGAATATATAAAAATGCTCAAAATCATTCACAATTATGAAGATATGAATCAAATACAAGGCATGCTACTAGGATAGTTGCTATTAAATCTCCAATATGTAGCAAGTTCTGGTAATAATTTATAAAAATTTAAATTTTCATGCATTACTTATTGAACATCAAACACAGTATCTGCTGTAAAAATGATTTGCTGATTAATATAGAATGTTAAAGTTAAATATCGAATGAATTCATGCCTCATCTATTCCACTATGAGGTATATTTTTATAAGAATAAAAGCAGAAATTCAGATATTTTCATGCCACCACTCATATATAATTATTTACAATAGCCAAAAGGGGAAAACACGCCAGAGGTCTAACAACAGATGCAGGAGAAACATAGAGCATTATGTATATAAAATGGTATATTATTCCATTAAATAACCAACATTATTATGCAAGTTACAAAATAGATTATTCCAGAAAATTTGTTTGAGTGAAATAACCCAGATGTAGTCCAAATATTTAACATTCCACTTATATGAGGACAGAGAAATTAATATATATAAAGTAGTATATATGAGATTATTATTAAACATTAGAAGAAAATTGGAAGCACAATATATTGTTTAACAGGTTTCTGTTTGAGTATAAGAGTTCTGAAAGTAGATAATAGTGATATTTATAAGTTTATAAGTGAGTTTATAAGTTTCTGTTTGAGTTTATAAGACAGTTCTGAAAATGGATAATAGTGATGTTGTACAACAATTTGAATGAACTTAATGTCATTAAATCATACAAAGTTAGTTAAATTAACCAACTGCACATATATTTTATCAAAATAAAATCAGTTATCTCTAAGCAATGAAAGTTGAAAAAGTACCTGAAAAACGACCTAAAATGTCTCAAACTGAGTAGTGCCCTTGTACATAAAGGAATATAAAATGTATAGTTATGATGTAAAACAAATGCTACAAAAATAAAGATAGGTGTACTTAAGTCCATACTTAAGTACATAAATTAACCAGAAAATATTTCTCATTGAATAAAAACAAACTTGGTAAAAGTGTTTACATCATATAGTAAAATATCATTTTTGTTATCATTTTTGTTTTTGGAAACATGCTGAGGCCATGGTGGAGACCATCAGTAACACATTTCTCAGTGCTGAGGACAATGCGGTATCAAAGATCAAACTCAGAGTATCACACATGCAAAGCATGTGCTCTACTACTTTAACCACATCTTTTGTTCCTAAAATATTAGGTTATTTAATATGTAAATATGATTTACAAATTCAGAAATAGGAAATTACAAAGTTATTTCTCACTGGGTTTTAGGCATACAATGTATCAACAGCAAGCACTTCACCAGTGTATTTTTAGAGTGTGTATTTGCATGGAAGGATAGAAGTAGAGAATATATGCTATTATAATGGAAAGAATATGACTCAAAGATTTACACTATGCTAGGTATTTCCAAAGAGTGGTTGAATGAGATTTTAAAGAAGTAGGATATGCAAAGTCAGGGTAAAGAACTAAAAATTTTTAGGGGCCCGGGAGATAGCATGGAGATAAGGCGTTTGCCTTTCATGCAAAAGGTCATCGGTTTGAATCCCGGTGCCCCATATGGTCCCCCGTGCCTGCCAGGAGCAATTTCTGAGCATGAAGCCAGGAGTAACCCCTGAGCACTGCCGGATGTGACCCAAAAACCAAAAAAAAAAAAAAAGAAGAAGAACTAAAATTTTTACCTTATACTTTTATGAAATGTTTGAATTTTTAAACTATGGACACTCATATGATTTGAAACAAAAAGTTCACAGGAATAATAATATGATGAAGCACTGCATTGTAGTACTATTTTTGTTTTGGGGTCATATTCGGCAGCACTCAGGGTTTACTCCTGGCTCTACACTCAGAAATCGCTCTTGGCAGGCTCAGGGGACCACATGGGATACCAGGATTCGAACCACTGTTCTTCTGCATGTAAGGCAAACACCCTACCTCTATGCTATCTCTTCAGCTCCTGCATTGTACTATTTTGTAAATATTTTCATCTTCCAGTTTATAATTGTGGAAGGAATGGAAATGTTTTGAACGCAAAAAGGATCTGGCTTAAAATCCTAACCATGATAATTAATTTTGATTTTCAGTCTAATTATTGATCAAAAAGATATGTTTACATTGCAAAACTTCTGTTACTTGTGAGTTATGTCAAATATGAAGGCAATTTTCTTGGCACAGAAGTAAATGAACATTGCTGTAATTAATAAGGGTATATTATGGAAACATGCTATTTAACTTGAATCATCTTTCTGATTAAAATCAAAACTCTTGTATAAATAGTATTGTTAATTATGCAACTTTTATTTTTATTATAATATCAAGACTACTCTCTAATACTATTGTTATGTTGAGTGGTAAGGTAATTTCATTTGTCAATGTTATTGACTGCTGCAAGAATACTGGCACTAATGGCTAGAAGGTATCTGGAAATTATAATCAAAAAATTTTGAGGACTACTTCTGGTGGTGTTCCAGAGCTATTCCTTGGCTTATGCTTGAAAACTGCTCTAACAGAAGCTCAGAGGCTTATACAAGGCCAGATTTAGACCCACACCACTTGCATGCAAAGTATATAATCAATGTATGGAGCTATCTTTCTGACTCCTATATTTTTATTTTATATGAACTATAATATACACAGTTAGAAGAAATGTAACAGAAGTATACATTTCTGAAGCAAGAATCAGTACAAATGTATTTAAATTATACGTAAACATACTAAATAAAAGTTTTGCTATTTTTGAAAATCTAAAGAACTGCAATACAGGAAGTGATACTGTAGGTCAACTAACATCTGTAAATGGTTTATAGAGAAAGCAAACCCTCAAATTATGCATGCTGGGAACAGGATGGAGGAAGGACAACACTGGTAGAGGTAATGACCCTAATTCACTGTCACTGTGTAACATAAATATAACTGTGAAAGACTTGTAAAAAATTCAAGTTTAGTTTGTGGTAACCTTTACTGTCTAAATTACTTCATTACCAAGTAAATCTCTTAAGATCTGTTTAAAAGCAGCATATACTTAAGAATTTCATCATCTTAGAAAGACCTATTATAAAATTCCAGAAGAGGGTTTTTTTATTGAATCATTATGAATTACAAAGTTACAAAGAAATTGTGGTTGTGCTTTAGGCATACAACATTCCAACACCAATTTCTTCACTAATATTCACTACCCTCCATCAGTGTTTCCGGTGTTCCCTTTGTTCTCTTTAAGGTAGTATCCTTGTAAAATAAATGAAACTGCTAAAAATGTTTCCATATGTGTGGGAAACAGAACTGCTACTGGAAAACAAATTGGATAACATGAATGTTTTATTTTATAGGAATTTAGAAATAAGTTAACATAGCAGCCTAAAATTGGTTTAAAGGTGTAACAATTGGGACTACACAAAATCTAAGCTGTCCTCAAGGAATATACTGCATAGTACTTGAAGAATTATGCAATAGTATTTGTAAGATAGAACAATAATCTTGTACTACACTATGGATATAATAAAAATTGGGGCTATTGTAAGGTTAAAGGTCAAATCATAACTATTGAGATAACAGGAGTATAATTTTCACTATTCCATGTACATATGATTTATGTCAAATGAATTCTTAACATTTACAGTTGTATTATGCTTGAGGACTCTCTATATTTGCTTGGAATAAAAACCATTAATCTATTTAATTTTATTTAATTATATATTCTCATAAATAAATTTTGAAATTTATTTACCAGATAACAATTTAAACTATATTAAATGTTAATAGTAGGAGTATTTGAGGGTTAGGGTCATACCCAGCAGTTCTCAGGGGTTACTTCTGGCTCTGCACTCAACAATTACACCTGGTAGGCTGCGGGACCATATGGGATGCTCAAGATCTAATCTGGGTGAGCCACGTTCAAGGCAAAAACTCTCACTGCTGTGCTATCACTCTAGTCCCACTGGTAGGTGTATTTACACAGTGCATCTAAAAGTTAAGACTATTGTATAAATGAATATTTATTGTTGTATAAAATAAGTAAAATTGTATACATTTATTGTATAGTTTTATTTTCTGAGTGAAATGAATACAAATATTGTATCCCCTACAACATCTTTTGCATTGGAACTTTTTCATCATCATTTACTTCCTGCAGATACATATAGCTATGATTCATGCTGGATAATTGTATGCCTATTTGAAATTATTGTATATCTCTGCAGAATATATTTTCAGGAATGCAATATCAATTATAATCTCATGGTATAGCACTATTACAGAATAAAACTTCATTAAAAGTTAAGTGAATTTGACTCAGAGGAATAGCATAATGATTTAGAGAGTCTGCTTTTAAAGCATATGGTAATGATATGGTAATAAGTTTAAATCCTTGGCATTTCACAAGAGCAAACATGATTCTGGTAACTTTGCTATTTAAAGCTGACATGTGTTATCTTTGACCCTTGGCACTGAATATATTTCCAGCCACACTAAAGCAAAGTGTGTGAAAATACTACAAAAGGGGGTGCAACTCCCTAGTGAGTACAACTTAAGAGGTGTTGGAGCAGACTCAGAAGTCCAACCTATTGTGAATACATATGTGAACACTACCATTATCCCCATGGACACCATGACCATAACTTGTGTGCTTCAACTAAGAGTGAGAACTTTAGTGATCATATGTGCAAAAGCCACAACTAAAAGCTACAAAACTGCAGTAAGCACTAGGTAAATTATGTAAGCAGTGTAACCCAGATGTGTGACACTTAGTGAGCAAAAAGTTTGAGGACTACATCCAGGCATGTGTGTGATCCATAATCATAGCAACAGCTGACTCAAGAACAACAAAGTAAAGGGCAAAGCGATGGAATAAAAGTTCAGTGCATTAATACATGTCAATGAGGCCAACTTTACAGCACAATCTTTCACAATTCAAAATACTACTGATAAAAAGCTGAAAAATTAGTATCTGAAAGACACTTTAGAGCTTGGTTTGTTACATATGAAGGTATATTGAATTTTTCCTTGGTCATTCATCATTAATTACATTACAGGGTAGAGGAATTCAGAGATAACACTGGTTTTGAAGGCTGGAATGCATACTTTATGTCTGTGCCTTAGGTTCAATCCCCAGCTCACTACTGTGTTGGATTCAGTATCCTTCTAAAAAGGATGTGTAAATCAAGTAAGACCATAAATAGGTCCTATCTGTCCTAAATATGCTAAAAAGCTTTAGATAATTAAAAAGAGACTTTATTATTTATTTATTTATTTATTTTTGGCCACACCTAGTGATGCTCAGGGGTTACTCCTGGCTATAGGCTCAGAAATCACTCCTGGTTTGGGGGACCAGATGAGACACCAGGGGATGAACCATGGTTCGTACAAGGCAGATGTCCTAATGCTTGTGCCACCATTCGGCCCCCAAAGAGAGATTTTTTTTGGAGAAGGGTTGGGAATAACTAAAAGTATAGATCAGGAGAGCTCCTACAAGCCAGGAGTTCTCTTGGTCTTGTACTGGCATGTGATGGGCACTGGGTTGGACAGCTAGCCAAGGGACCCCCCCCCCGGAATTCCCTTTAGTCTGGGGGGCCAGATTCCTCCTCGCCAGAGGGGCTCTTCAGGAGCACCTCAGGTAAGCTGGGCCCTGGGAGAGGCTTGGGGGTGGATGGCAGCTCCACCCCCTAGGCATTCACAAACAGCAGGGGCCAGAGCTGGGCCCATAGCTCCCATAAGTCAGGAGTTCTCTTGGTCTTGTACTGGCATGTGGTGGGCACTGGGTTGAACAGCTAGCCAAGGGACCCCCCGGACTTCCCTTTAGTCTGGAGGGCCAGATTCCCCCATGCCAGAGGGGCTCTTCACGAGCACCTCAGGTAAACTGGGCCCTGGGGGAGGATTGGGGGTGGATGGCAGCTCCACCCCCTAGGCATTCACAACTGCAGACAGTAGTCAAAGTAATATCCCCTTATTCATAAAGACCTCCTACAATATGGTTGTTTTTTATTTATAACCATTCTCAAAAGCATTAGCGCCCACGCGACAAATACCCTTTTTAACCTATCCAAGAATACTCTTGCCCTTGACTATATAAAAGGTAATGGAACACCCTATATAAGGAGGATTGCACTCAAATAGATCTCTGAAATCAATGTTTATGTGAAACGTTTTTTATAATGTTGAAGTCCTCTCTGACTGCCAAGCCTTAACCTTAAATATTCATCTATATGATGAATATAGCCCCACTTATTCATTGCCCCTCCACACCGAGAGACCCTTATATTCCCCCATATCCCAACCCCGATTTGTTACCTCACCTTCATTTACCCCTCTTTTCCCTCTGTTCTTACCTTGATAGGCACCAAGTCCGACCTCCTTTGGCAATAAAGCACCATTCAGCTCCTCAAAGAAAGACACCCTCTAGAATCCCCTTCTCGTGTCTCAACAAGAAACCTCAACCAACATGCCTGCTGACTTAAGTTTGTGACCCCTCTCACCCCCATTAAACCATGGACCGATACATCTGCAGCATGGACCGATACAGAATCAGCTGCAGCAAAACTCCCAACTCAAGGACATTACAGGACTCTGAAATTCTGCAAATCATATCTTAAACTGTAAACTAAAATTTGTGATACGAAAAAGTGCCTTGACTTCCACTCCCCACAAGAGTATCTCAGAAGACCTCATTTGTAGGCCTACATTTCCTACATAAGCCTAATATCGTATTAATAATGCATCTTAAGATATATACTCCTAAACATACAGATAGCCTCCCCCATCACTTTTTTTTCAAATACCTTTCTTTTCCTTTTTTCCCCTCAATTTATCTTTTTTTAAATTTTTTTAGCTCAGTTTCATCTATTTGCTCTATTTTTTATATATGCATATTCTCAGCTTGGGTGCTCCCGGGAACAAAAACCAAGAAACGTCTTGCCTGGGATAAAAGCTCAGACCACACCACAGGTACTGTATGTGTAGCCTGTCATCCTTACTCGGAATAGCACCAGCAATACAAAAGGACACCATACGTTTTTGTATAGGCATACATAGTAAATAAGGGGAAGTCATGGACTCAGACAGAAGATCTTATCTTCTATGGATAAGAACTCATACTTTTTACACAAGGGTGCCTCCCATCATGGACATATGTCATGTGGATACAACTCAGTCTTCACGAGATCGGACATTGTCCAATCTCTAATCCCAGATCCCAGACATAGAACTGAAACAACTCCCTGCAACAACACCAGGAACTAAGCTCTTTTGAGGGATATATTTGTGGTAGTGTTGATAAGACAACGTGGACAGCAAGGAAATGTCAACTTGACCTAAAACCGGAGGTCCTATCACATCACCTAACACTCAGTGGAAACCAGAAGATGTATTGTCCTTTGAAATATGAAAAATAAGAGCACTAACTTCAGAAAACTGACTTTGACAACAGTGACTGGTAGAACTTACCCAGAAACCATTTAAAAAAACCCTACCCTAAGCAATAGTCCAGATCTCTTAGAAAAATCAAGATTTCTTAGCACAGAGGCCCACTTCTGACAACAGAGACTGAACAGAATCTTTGGAATCATGACTTCCTAGACTATGGCTTAGGTAACTAGCAAAAACATGGAGCACAGGACACAGAAAACTGAACACATCAACAATGTTGGAACAACCTCTAGAACTTTAAAGACTATACCCTAGGCCTTGTCCTAGGACTTGTGCAAATACCGAGATTGCTTTCTATCGTGACCTGATTTTCTCATCCACAACTGAGAGGAAAGTTTCCTGACACCTCCACAACAACAAAGACAAACAAACAAAACCCCTGGGATATGGCAATGAGAAGGTATGGAGCCAGTGGTTGTTCCCATGACAATATGCTCCAGGAATGGAGAAACCCTGAAT
The DNA here is from genome assembly GCA_004027635.1 of Crocidura indochinensis. Taxonomy (NCBI): domain Eukaryota; kingdom Metazoa; phylum Chordata; class Mammalia; order Eulipotyphla; family Soricidae; genus Crocidura; species Crocidura indochinensis. Next base: position 12,472 of record PVKC010029752.1, read on the forward strand.
CCATTAGTCCATGGAAATTTCCTTACTTCCCCAATACTTACTGTGCCTATACAAAAAAAAGTGGGTAACACCAAACCATGCCACTCCATTATTCCTTTTTATGGTTTTGTTTTATTTATTTATTTATTTATTTATTTTTCCATTTTTGATATTATGTTCCTTCTCTTTTTTCTTCCACATTTTTTCACTCTTGTGGATATTATTCAGTTATTTTTAAATTTCATTTGCTTTTAGTAGTTGATACCAAATTTTTCCTTCTCCTTTTCTTAACCTTTTTATCTCAAACAGAATGGCACAACTTGAATCATTCAGACTCATAAATTGAGGGGAGAAAAGGATGTTACCAGAGTCATATGACCATGCAGTGTAAATAAAAAATGATCAGACTGGAACACCAAACAGAATAGATACCTGACCTACAACATGCTGTTAAGTGGAGACCAGTTACACTAGTATTCTGGGGGGGGGGGGTGGAGAGTAAAGGAGGGAGATATGGGAGACATGCTGGGAACAGGAGTGGAGGGAGGACAACATTGGTGGTGGGAATGCCCTTCATTCATTGTCACTATGTACTGTAAATTATTCTGTGTAATGAACTTCAGTCAGAATAAAAATTAAAAATAAATAAATAAATAATTAAAAAATAAAAAGTATAGATCAGATAACTAGTCTCTCGACTTTAGCAAGAACACAGCCTTAAAATGTGTGAATTTTATCCATAAAACATGTATAGTGCTGTAATCTAACCTCTATTTCAAAACCATAAATAAAACTTTACTTTTAGCTTTGACAATTATGAGTGCGGCACCTGGATAAGACAGTAAACCCTCCCCAATTCAATGAATTCCACTAACTTTCCAAGCCTTTCATGTAGGTCATGAAACATGGAGGTCAAACATTCCATGACATTGAGACTAAAGGTATCTTTAAAGAGGAAACAGTACTCTCCAAACAAGTGAAAGCAGAAATAAATAAATGGGACTATATTAAGCTGAGAAGCTTCTGCACCTCAAAGGAAATAGTGCCCAGAATACAAGAGCCACCCACTGAGTGGGAGAAACTATTCACCCAATGCCCATCAGATAAGGGGTTAATATCCAAAATATACAAGGCACTGACAGAACTTTACCAAAAATAATCTAACCCCATCAAAAAATGGGGAGAAGAAATGAACAAATACTTTGACAAAAAAGAAATACAAATGGCTAAAAGCACAGGAAAAAATGTTCCACATCATTAGTCATCAGGGAGATGCAAATCAAAACAACTAGGAGGTACCATCTCACGCCACAGAGATTGGTACACATCAGAAAGAATGAGAACAAGCAGTACTGGCAGGGATGTTGAGAGAAAGGAAACCTTATTCACTGCTGGTGGGAATGCCATCTGGTCCAACCTTTGTGGAAAGCGATATGGAGATTTCTCCAAAAGCTGGAAGTTGAGCTCCCATATGATCCAGCTATACCACTCCTAGGGATATATCCTAGGAACAAAAAAAATACAATACAAAAATCCCTGTCTCACATCTATATTCTTTGCAGCGTTGTTTACAATAGCCAGACTCTGGAAACAGCCTAGATGCCCCTCAGTAGATGAATGGTTAAAGGAACTATGGTACATATACACAATGGAATATTATGCAGCCATCAGAAGAGATGAAGTCATGAAATTTTCCTATACATGGGTGTATATGGAATCTATTATACTGAGTGAAATAAGTCAGAGGGAGAGAGATAAGCACAGAATGGTCTCACTCATCTATGGATTTTGAGAAAAAAGTAAAACCATTTGTGTAATGATTCTCAGAGACAAAATAGAGGAGGACTTGGGGTTCCAGCGCCTGACATGGAGCTCACCACAGAGATCATTTATTCCAGTCACAGAAATAATTACTCTGAGAACTATCATAACAAGATGTTATGAGGGAAATATATAATAAAAAAAGAAAAGAAAAGGCCTCCCAATTCTTACCACAGGCTGTGTTCTTTACACTGAGTGTATAGAAAGAGGAGGTACAGTAAATGCACCCCATATACACCTCAACCCAGACCCTTTGCCTGGTCTGTATTATGAATTGGGGAACAAAAAATAAATTCTTTATTCCTTTCAATATTTCTTGATTTTCTCAGAGACCCATAGCGTCTATGACTACATTATGTTTCTGATACATATCTTTAGTTATAGTCACTCCTAAGTACTGAATATTGGCCAGTTATGGATAAATAAAATCCTTCCTATTAACATGAAAAATGATTCAGAAATACATATCATTCCCATCTCCTTTCTGTCCTCTTCTGTATGGGATTAAGCTCAGGATCTCAGACCTCGAAAACACTTGTTCCATAGTAAATTACATCTTTCTATTCCTGTCTCCTACCATCCATTGCTTTTATGGGGGTGGAGGGTTTGAACTACACCTTGTAGTGCTCAGGTTTTACTTTTGCTCCTGCAAGGAAGTGCCTTAACAAATTCCTTAGCCCCTGTAGTATCTCTCTGACCCCTTATTGCTTTTAATGGTTAAGTGATACTAATAGCCTAATTTTATTATTTTT
>PVKC010029753.1:0-15008 GCA_004027635.1 Crocidura indochinensis
CCATAATTTTTATGCTTTAACATATCAAAAAAACCCAATATACAAATTTCCATAAAAACTATAATATCGCTGCCAGGTGTGACCCAAAAGCCAAAAATAAAATTATAATATCTGTATTTTCCATGTTCGTAGTTCTATCTTCAAACCAACAAGAGACAAACACAAAAAACCCAAAATGGCAAAACCCATTCATAAAGCCATTAAATCATCTCACCAAGTTCTAGTCAAGTCCCTACTATGTGCTCCATTATATTAAATTAAATCATTGGGTTCCAACCCTGGAACACTGGAAGACATGGGTCTGGAATCAGATGACTGTCTGGAAAAAAATTCACATAAACATGCATGTAAAGAGAAAAGGCATTGGAAGAGTTCCCAACATTACCCTTCACTCCTGTTCACAGGCTGCCACTCCCAGAAGATCGGAAAATGAAAGAAGTTTTAACTTTTCAACCAAACATTTTATCTGAGAGAAAACATCACACCTGCAAGGTGGTAACATCTGGTTTCCACACAATTCAAAGAAGCTATATTCAAAGATAACTTTATTCAATGAGTAACAATCTTCTCATTGAAGTGCTGATATATTCATTGAAGTAGAAACATACAAATCCTCTAATCCCACAGAGTGGTATAGCTGGATCATATCTGAGAACTCAATTTCCAGCTTTTTGAGGAATCGCCATATTGTTTTCCATGAAGGCTGGACTAGAATGCATTCTTACCAACAGTAAATGAGAGTACCTTTCTCTCCACATCTCCACCAGCACTGATTGTTTTTGTTCTTTGTGATGTGTGCCAGTCTTTGTGGCATGAGATGGTACCTCATTGTTGTTTTGATTTGCTTCTCCCTGATGATTAGTTATGTGGAGCAATTTATCATGTGTCTTTTGGCAATTTGTATTTCTTCTTTGAGAAAGTGTTCATTTCTTTTCCCCATTTTTTTGTGTGGGTTTTTTTTTTTTTTTGGGTCACACCCGGCAGTGCTCAGGGGTTACTCCTGGCTCCATGCTCAGAAATTGCTCCTGGCAGGCACGGGGGACCATATGGGGCACCAGGATTCGAACCGATGACCTTTTGCATGAAAGGCAAACGCCTTACCTCCATGCTATCTCCCGGGCCCCAACTTTTCCCCATTTTTTGACGAGGTTAGATATATTTTCTTGTTAAGTTCTGTCAATACTCCAGATATACAATCAATTAATTTTTGATTAAGGGGCAAGAAATGCAAACTGGAACAAGGAAAGCCTCTTCAACAAGTGGTGTTGGCACAAACTGGCCACTTGCAAAAAAGTGAATACAGACCTCCATCTAATAGCATGCAAAAAGGTCAAATTCAAATGAATTAAAGACTTTGATAACAGACCCCAAACCATAAGTTATAATAGAATAATATGTAGGTAAAAACACTCCATGATGTTGAGACTAAAGATATCGTCAAAGAAGAAATCGTACTGTCCAAACAAGTGGAAGCAGAGATAAACAAATAGGACTATATTAATCTGAGAAGCTTCTGCATCTCCGAGGAAATAGTGCATAGGATACAGAAACATTTCACAGAATGGGAGAAACTACTCACCCAATACCCATCAGAGAAGGGACTAATATCTAAGATAAACAAGGTACTCTCATATTCTCTTGAGTGTTATTGGCTGTCTATTCTATGGTTTCTTTGAGTTCCTTGAACATCCTCAGCTTTTTTCTTTCTGAAGTCCTTATCAGAGAGGTTATATAGCTAACTTATACTGCTTGAGTCTTTAGATAACCGTCTTCACTCACGAATTGTGCTGGAATTCTGAGTTTTCCTATTTTGCCCTTTGCAGTCTGGAGACATTTATTATATGCTACGGTGTGGCTCATTGACTAGAAGAACTGCATTGACTAGAAGAAGTGTTCTCTTCTCTGGATGCATTGATCTTTTAGCAAAATGGTGCTTCTGTGTCTCACAGAGGACATTATTGCCACTTTTTTTTTTGTTTGTTTTTGGGCCACACCCGGTGGTACTCAGGGGTTACTCCTGGCTGACTGCTCAGAAATAGCTCCTGGCAGGCACGGGGGACCATATGGGACACCGGGATTCGAACAAACCACCTTTGGTCCTGGAACGGCTGCTTGCAAGACAAACGCCGCTGTGCTATCTCTCCAGGCCCATTACTACCACTTTCTGCTTCAATATCTTGGGAATGTGTGGCTGGGTGAAGACCCACCTGAGTTATTGGAAGAACTCTTTCTTTTCATCAGGGTCCACTTATCTGGGTGTGAAAATAATGCATCTGTTTCACAAGTAGTACTCTACTGCCATGCTGCCTAACTTTCTGGGGATGTATCATTTTAATTTTGTTTTCTGTTCGATCAATATTTATAGTTGTATTAATATTTTTTCTTGGGGGGCAGCAACCTGGTATTATTCAGGGCTTATTTCTGACTTTGTACTCAGGAAAAACTCCTGGTGATGCTCAGTTATTTTATACCTCATACATTAACTCTCTCTAAATTCTTATAGAAGTTTTGTCAGAATTCTCTTTTTGGCATTTAATAAAATACTCTCTTGTACACTTTTAATTTAAAGTAGCCACTTTTTACTCCAGTTTCAGAAAAATACTAACTTCAGTGATTTTTAATGTTTTGTTTCAGTTATATATAAAAAAAGAACATCCCTTTCACCAGTGCAACATTCCCACCACCAATGCTCTCCATTTCCCTCCTCCCTAACCCCTTGCCTGCATTCAAGACAGGCATTCTATTTCTCTCACTCACCACCATTGTTATGGGAGTTGTCAGTGTAGTCCATTCTCCAATTGAACTCACCACTCTTGTGGTAAGGTTCATGTCATGGGCTGGACCTTTCAGCCCTCAACTCTGTAGTCTCTTATAGTGAACTTAAGCCTGCTGCAAAAGCTTAACAACGATTTATACCTTGTAAAAAATAATGGTCCTGGGGGCCGGGTGGTGGCGCTGGAGGTAAGGTGCCTGTGCTAACCTTGGATGGACCGCGGTTTGATCCCCCGGTTCCCCATATGGTCCCCCGTGCCTGCCAGGAGCGACTTCTGAGTGAATAGCCAGGAGTAACCTCTGAGCGTCACCGGGTGTGGCCCCAAAACCAAAAAGTAATAGTAATAATAATAATAATAATGGTCCTGGGAATGGAATGGTTAACTAAGTGAACAAATAATAGGACTTATTTATGAGTAATGATGTGAAGGTCAAATTTATCCTAAATAAGATATTCTTGCTACAGAATTTGCAGGTGGCCATAAAACAAACAAGTAACAGGTGTTTGTTGCATAAACATATTGGCCTTGGCTGTGGAATTTCCTGATATGCACCCCTGACACCTGCTATGATACAAATTGTCTGCTTACAAGAGATATAAAAATGCTTGTCCAAGCCTTAATAAATCAGTATTTTTCTTTGACTACTCAATTTTCTCATCTCTGTCTTTTCACTCTTGCATCCTCCTATACCTTCATTGACAGATCCTGAAGGATGGGACAGTCTGTGTATTATTACAATAAAGTTTTTTTCTATTTTTAAAACCCAAAGAGGAGAGAGACTATTCTGTGTCTATCGCTATCCTTCTGACTTATTTTACTCAACAAACTAATGACCTTTTATACAGTTTCTTTTGTCTCCAAGCACATAGCCGAACCAGCATCCACTCTTTGTGAAATAAGACAGCCTACTTGTGGAGCCGGAGAGATAGCATGGAGGTAAGGCATTTGCCTTTTATGCAGAAGGTCAGCGGTTTGAATTCCGGCATCCCATATGGTCCCTTGAGCCTGCCAGGAGTGATTTCTGAGCATCAAGCCAGGAGTAATACCTGAGCGCTGCCAGGTGTGACCCAAAAATCAAAAACCAAAAACCAAAAAAAAAAAAAAAAAAAAAAAAAGACAGGCTTCTTGTGTTGAATCTGAACCTATTATGTTCTCTGGGGCCTTTCTTGGCTGCCTCACACAGAAAAACAAGAAACCAGGCATGGAGCAAATCAGTGGCCTTTTGTACTGTCCCTATTATGCCCAAGCACCTGGCAAGAATCAACCACTAACCTTTGTTGGCAGAGACATTCTACCTTGTGATGAGGCCTGAAGAGATAATGTTCTTCTCTGGGTCCTTTCTTGGCTGTCTCATGTAGAAAAGCAGGAAGATAGCAGGGAGCAAAGCAATGGCCTTTTATACTGTTTCCTTTGTGCTCAAGCACAGTGCAGTAATCAGTTTTCACCCTTCATGTGTGGAGAAGCCTACTTTATAATGAGCCCTGAAGACATTATGTTCTCTGGGTTCTTTCTTGGCTGTCTCATGCAGAAAAGCAGAAAATCGGGCAGGGAGCAAAACAGCAGCCTTTTATCCTGTCTCTTTTGTGTCCAGGCACATGGCAGGAATCAGCTCCACCCTTTGTGAATGGAGACAGCCTAACTTGTGGTGAGTCCTTAACAGATTATATTCTCTGGTCCTTCATTGGCTGCTTCAAGCAGAAAAGTAGGAAAACAGGCAGGGAGCAAAGCAGCAGCCTTTTATATTATAGCTTTTGCTCCCAAGCACATGGTAAAAGAACTAGCCTCCCCCCTTCATGAGTGGAGGAGACAGCTTAACTTGTGATAAACCCTGAAGTGACTATTTTTTTATGTTTGCTGGAGCCTTTCTTGGTTCCCTCACACAGGAAAGCATGAAACCACTCATGGAACAAAGCAGTGGCCTTTTATCCTGTCCCTTTTGTGCCCAGCACAAGTCAGGAATCACTCTTCACCCTTTGGGGTAGAAACAGTCTACCTTGTGATGAGCCCTGAAGTGATTATTTGTTATGTTCTCAGGGGTCATTCTTTTTTGTCTCATACAGGAAATCAGGAAACCAGGCAGGGAGCAAAGCAGCAGCCTTTATACAATCATTTTTATGCCAAAGCACGTGGTAGGAATCAGCTGCCACCATTCATGGTCAGAGACAGCCTACCTTGTGATGAGCCCTGAAGAGATTATGCTCTCTGGGTCCTTTCTTGGCTGCCTCATGCAGAAAAACAGGAAACCAGGTAGGGAGCAAATATGTGGCCTTTTATACCGCTTCCTTTGTGCTCAAGCACATGGCAGATATCAGACTCCACCCTTCTTACTGGAGAGAGCCTAACTTGTGTTGAGCCCTGAAGAGATTATGTTCACTGGGGTCTTTCTTTGTTGCCTCATGCAGAAATGCAGAAAACCAGGCATGGAGCAAATCAGTTGCCTTTTATACTGTCCCTTTTATGCCCAACCACATCGCAGGAATCAGTTCCCACCCTTGTGGGGAGATAGCTTACCTTATATATGCCCTGAAGAGATTATATTTTATGTTTGTTGGGGCCTTTCTGGCTGCCTCACACAGGAAAACAGAAAACCAGGCCGTGAGTTAAACAGCTGTCTTTTATTCTGATCCTTTTGTGTCCAGGCCCTTGGCAGAAATCAGCCTCCAGCCTTCATGGGTGGAGTCAGTTTATCTTGTGAAGAGCCCTGAAGTGATTATGTTTTATGTTCTCTGGAGCCGTTGTTGGCTGCCTCACGCAGGAAAGAAATTAGGCAGCGATCAAAGCAGAGGCCTTTTATACTGTTTCTTTAGTGCCCAAGTACATGGCAGGAATCAGCCTCCATCATCTTCGTGAATGAAGACAGCTTACCTTATGATGAGCTCTGAAGAGATTATGTTCGCTGGACTTTCTTTTCTGTCTTATGCAGGAAAGCAGGAAACCAGGCAGGGAGCAAAGCAGTGGCCATTTTGTGCTGAAGCACGTGGCAGAAATCAGCCTCTACCCTTCATGGGCAGAGCAGCCTACCTTGTGGTGAGCCCTGAAGAGATTATGTTCACTGGGGCCTGTCTTGGCTGCCTCACCCAGGAAAGCAGAAAAACCTTTACTTTATTTACCTATTTATTTACCTATATTTATTTATTTATTTATTCAAGTAGCATGGAACAATATTGTTTATGATTAAATTTCAGTCATACAATGCACACCACTCTTTACCAGTGCACATTTCCCATCATCAGTGTCCCTAGTTTCCCTCCTACCATTCCCTCTATCTGCTTCTGGGCAGATAATCTTTTTTTTTTTGGGGGGGGGTCACACCCGGCAGTGCTCAGGGGTTACTCCTGGTTCCATGCTCAGAAATTGCTCCTGGCAGGCTCGGGGGGACCATATGGGACACGGGGATTCGAACCAACCACCTTTGGTCCTGGATTGGCTGCTTGCAAGGCAAATGTCGCTGTGCTATCTCTCTGGGCCTTCTCCTTCCATTTCTCTCCCACTTTCTTCCCTACCTTTTTCTGAGACATATATTTTATTCTTTCTCACTCCATCTCTCTTTCTTTATTTTCCTTTTTAACTGTTAAACTTAATTAAGGGTTATTATTAATTAAGGGTAACCATGATTTATTCTCTTTTAGAAGTCATAACTCTAGTATTTGAGACCCAAATTCTATTTGAAGTCTTCCCTATGCCAACAAGCAATTCTTTAGTACCAAGAGTTTGAAGAGTTCCTGGAATATATAACAAAGGTTAAGGAGAAAAAGAGAAGAAAAGTGTCTGCATTGGGGCCAGCTGGATGGTGGAGAGGTGAGGATATGAATTAAGTAATGGGAAGGAAATTGAGAAAAATTTTAGTGAGAAATGAACACGTGTTAAGAGATGGTTGTTAGAACATTTATGACTGAAACTCAACAATCAACAAATTTTTAACTCTATATCTCATGGTATCTGAACTTTTTAAAAAAGCAAAAATAATGTTTAAAACACTTGAATTCCTGATCGTTACATGCTCCACCCATTCTTATCCCTGAAAGAAAAAGAGTCTGAGTTTAATTCAATTCTAACACTATTTAGGGAGCAAACCAAATTCACTGATAAACTGCTCTCTCCCATGATTGCCCTTTTCTTCAGATGCAAGTCACAACTACAATTTGCTATATATATATATATATATATATATATATATATATATATATATATATATTTTTTTTGGTTTTTGGGTCACACCCAGCAGCACTCAGGGGTTCTGTACTCCACGCTCAGAAATTGCTCCTGGCAGGCTCGGGGGACTATATGGGATGCTGGAATTCGAACTAATGACCTTCTGCATGAAAGGCAAACACCTTACCTCCATGCTATTTCTCCAGCCCCTGCTACCTGTACTTTTTTGAACTGGTAATATGCTATTGATTCCTACTTACAGAATCCTATAGACTTTTCATATTCTATTACTCTCCCAGAGAAGTTCATAGAACTCAGGTAACTTAAAATGTAACTCAGGAATAGAAGGAAAAGATACACAAAGAAAATTAGAGGGGTAAGTGCTTCTTTTTTCATACTCCTTTAGAAGTATAGAATTCTTCTTGATACTTTACAGTCTTACTATCTAGGAAGCTCTCTGAAGCTCCTCCTCAGTATTTCTATTGAGAATTCATTACATAAGCACAACTTAAAAAATCATTGACTATTGATAATAAATTAAAATTGTCAGGAAATTTTCTCTCCATAGAAAATTTGGTTTAGAGGGTATATGAATGTTCTCCAATCTTCTGATTAATTCCATTGACAACTAGTCCTGACCCTTTCTGGTTCACCTCATTTACATAACAAAACACACATTTATCACCCTCAAAACTTAGGAAATTTTAAGAATTTGAGAGTTCTACGAGTCTTGCAAGAACTATAGATTAAGTCCAAATATAAATTAGAAATATATGTGGTCCATCTAAATAACCAAATCTGTATTTCTGATAATTCACAAGTGCACAGGTAAAATAGAAGAAAAAGTGATATTATGACCATGACATATAATATTATTATTTACAACCCTTCACTATAATCACATTTGTAAACAAATTATGTTTTCCCAAATCTTGAGATTCTGTCTATGGAACTAAATTGCCTAAACCAGGAAGGAAGATATAACAGGCAGGAACCTAAAAACAGCACTTGAGGCATATGAGGCACTCAACTGGTTAGAGTGTAACGTAATACTGTAGGCGTAAAACATTAACACAAGTGGGTAAGGGAGAGAGAGAGAGAGAGAATGCGAGAGGAAGTGAGAGGGAAAGAGAGAAGAATGGGTAAGGCACTTACCATTCATACCCCAGATGGTCCCCTTAGCCGAATTAGGAGGGATGCCTAAGCATGAAGCCAGGAGTAAGCCCTAGGTGAACCCTCAAAAAGAAAACAATCTCCAGAACTGAATAAGGTAGGATGACTAATTGACTAATTTGGTCCTCCTATTGGATTGCTTTTGATTAAAGAAGATTGGTTAGATAAGTTTTCAGGCTGCAGAAGAAAAGAGGACCTAAGGAAAATTTGATTAGAATTGAAAAGTTAGGTTGTAGAATGATTGGTCTGGCTGTTTCTTAGAAGGGGACGTGACTATATGTCTTTCTCCTTCATTGGATGGAACAATAGTTTTTACTTCATCAGAGTTGTATACTGGCTCTGTATGACAAGTCATGACAAAAATGTACTGAGTATGACAAATATCTCCTCAGTGTAGATCTAACTCCCACTAGTATGTAAATGAAAATTGTTACTTGTTTTTCTCTGAATATCCTGTCAGACCAAATAAAGAACTTCTTGTTTTAATTTATTTGTTAAGACAATACTTCCTACTGAAAAACATAATTTAAGTCAAATAAGCTTGTGTGATGAAATTTTGTAAATTGGATAAAAATATTTGCATTATCATTTTATTTTGCATTCGAAGTAATCAAGGACAGATAATTTGAGCACTAGCACACTTAAAAATTTAGGAAACAATCTTTTAAAATTGTTTCTATCTTTGAATTCTTTGGCAGAATATAATGTCCAGAAGTTTTTGGAAAGCAGTGACAGTAGCCGTGGTAAGAATTTCTATTATAATGCTGATTTGTGTTATTGATTCTTTAATAGTCTCTGATAAGTTTTTTTTGACTAATGCTATTCAGTTTTTAACTGGAAAAGTAGCAACAGGGCTGTGAATGAGATTGAGTTTTAGACTTGGATTTACAACTTAGCTAACAGGAAAGAAAACCAATAGTGATTTATATATTTGTCAATCCTTTAACCATTCAATTAAAACAAAAATTTGTATTTAGATAATAATTTATAGCTTGAAACTCATGGTATCATAAATTGAAATGAGGTTTTAAACTAGTTAACTAGCTTGAATAATTTAATAGTCGAAATTGTTAAATAGTTATTTAAATAAATAATAGTGTAAACTAGTTTAAATAGGATGTTAAACTAGCTAACATGGATAAAAAGAATGAAAAATTGTTGAGTCACATATGGAATATTTGAGAAAGTAAGAGAAGAGGATTTTGTTTTGTTTTGGGGGTCTCACTAACATATGGAAATGTTACTCTGAACTCAGGGGTTACTCCTGGCAGTATTTGGGGGTCCATATGGGATATCCAATATTGAATCCAGGTTAGCAGTATGGAGGGAAAGCTTGTTTTACTCTGTACTATCCCTTTGGCTTCAAGATCTCTCAGTGAGAGAAGAGACCAAATATTTATTTAGTTTCTCCTTAGTGCCTGGTATTATTTTTGCAATAATTCTCTGAAGCAAATACCATTTCACAAAGGAGGAAATTCAGTTGTCAGGGAGAAGGAAATTGCTCAAAACCTCACAATTTGTAGCAAATCAAGTTTGTTTTCAAACAACATAATTTTGCCTTTGAATTGTTTCCTTCACTATATAATGTATCTATGTTTCTTTGTTTTCTTTTTCTCTAATTCTGTGTTGAATGGAACTTGGGTTTCAAAGAGAGGCTATCATATTTATTTCACCTAAAAGATGGTCTGAGAGTCAGTCATCTTACTTTTCAGAAGTTCATATTAAAATATTGGATAGTATCTTTTCATTCATCTTAGTTTGGATTCCTGTACTACATAAGTCCCCAAACTACTCCAGGATTAATGCCTGAGTATAGAATCAGCAATAAGCCCTGAGCACTGCTGGGTTTGGCCACTTTTCCTAAAAACAGCTCCATACAATATTGAGTTAAATATCAGAGACTAGGAAATTAAATAAAAATTGGATTCTTAAAATCTTGACTTAGTATGAAAATACTTTTATTTCAATAGTAACAAAATATTTAAAAATATCTAACTCCTCCAGAATTTCATATTTGTTCATATTCTCTTTTAGTTTTTGTCTACAATAGGCACAATTTGAAAATAATATGTTTTGTTATTTTATTCTATCTTTTTTTTTTTTTTTGGTTTTTGGGTCACACCCGGCAGTGCTCAGGGGTTACTCCTGGCTCCATGCTCAGAAATTGCTCCTGGCAGGCACGGGGGACCATATGGGGCACCGGGATTCGAACTGATGACCTTTTGCATGAAAGGCAAATGCCTTACCTCCATGCTATCTCCCGGGCCCCTATTCTATCTTATTTCCTCCCTTTTCCCTTTGTTGTTCCTGCAATAAATGGGAGATATACACTTGATTGTGGTTCACCAGAGATCACATATTGTATGGCTCAGGAAATCAATCCTAAATGCTCCTGAGATTTCACTTGGATATGTAGGGTGGTTCTGGGATGAATCTCTGTCTCCCAGCTGCAAGTTTCTTCTACTTAGCTATCTCCATGGGACTCTAAAAATATGTAGAGTTATTTGAATTGAAACTCATCTTGAAAGTATCATGAGATTGAAAAAAAATTTTCTTTTTGGTTTTGGGGCTACACCTGGCAGTACTCAGGGGTTACTCCTGGCTCAGAAATAACTCCTGGCAGGCTCGGGGGACCATATGGGATGCTGGGATTTGAACCACCATCCTCCTGCATGCGAGGCAAATGCCCTATCTCCATGCTATCTCTCTGGCCCCTGAGAGATTGAAAATCTTTTTTTTTTTTTTTTGGTTTTTGGGCCACACCCAGTGACGCTCAGGGGTTACTCCTGGCTATGCGCTCCGAAGTCGCTCCTGGCAGGCACGGGGGACCATATGGGAACCGGGGGATCGAACCGTGGTCTGTCCTAGGCAAGGCAGCAGGCACCTTACCTCCTGTGCCACCTCCCGGCTCCCCCCCTTTTTTTTTTTTGAGATTGAAAATCTTAAAAAAAGAAACATTAAAATATTGTGTCGGAGTCCTCAAGATTCATCTTAAATGAATGCTTTGCTAAAAATATGCACAGAATTTAGAAAAGTCAATATAATTTGATTACTTATGGCGGAAGCCACCAAAGTAGTCCTCAGAAATCCCAGGAATCACACCTATGAGTCCATTGTGATGATCTGAGGATGTAGTGTTACTTGGGTACTATAGAACCAGGGATTATTTAGGCCACCACCCAAGTACTCAGGCCACACCTGCGAAGGTTAGAAGGGCCTCAAGGCTACAAACAAGGACTTTTAGTACCTTGTCATGCTGGAGATTGAGTTAAAGTCAGTTAATTCTTTAGTTTCTGTCCTAGCTCTCCTGCTTCATGGTTATGATTTATTACAGTGAAATGACTCATATTCAAATAGGCATTCAGGAAATAAAAATGGTTGAAGTTTGGGAGAAATGAGGCAAATCTTTCAGGTGTTAACTTCCTAATTAAATTGTTTAGATTTAGTTTTGATAAGCGATACTATGTGGTATATGCAATGTAAGTCAGGGAATTTCATTTATTTATTTATTTTTGTTTTTGGCTCACCCCCGGTGATGCTCAGAGGTTACTCCCGACTATGACTTGGGGGACCATATGGGACTCTGGGGGATCAAATTGGGGTCTGTCCTCGGTTAGCGCGTGCAAGGCAAAGGCCCTACCGCTGAGCCACCACTCCGGTCCCTCATTTATTTATTAATTTGGGGGCTACAACTAGCTGTACCCAGAGCTAACTCCTGGATCTGCACTCTGGAATTAGTACTGGCAGTACTCAGGGGACCATATGGGTGCTACATATCAAATGTAGGTTGGTCCCATGCAAGGCAAAAGACCTATCCTCTGTACTCAACCTCATTTTTTGTTTTTGTTTTTGTTTTGGGGCCACAACCGGTGACGCTCAGGGGTTACTCCTGGCTATGCTCTCAGAAGTCGCTCCTGGCTTGGGGGACCATATGGGAAACTGGGGGATCGAACTGCGGTCCGTCCTAGGCTAGCACAGGCAAGGCAGGTACCTTACCTCTAGTACCACCGCCCGGCCCCTCAGCCTCATTTTTTAAAATTACTTTTTTAAACACTGTGATTACAATGCTGTTCATAATACAGTTGTTTTTCACAAATACAATAATTATTCATAATTGAGTTTCAGTCATACAATGTACAATGCCCTTCACCATCACACATTTCCCAGCAACAATGTTCCAGTTTCCCTTCTGCCATGTCCCCACCTACCTATGAGGCAGACTTTTTTCTTCTCTCTCACTCTTTCTCTCCTTCACTCTCTTTTTTCTTTATAATTTTAATTTTATTCAAACTATTGTGATTTACAAATCCTTCATAGTTGGGTTTCAGACATACAATGAATCAGAGCCAATCCCATCACTAGGTTCCACCTCTCTCTACTAATGTTCCCCAAGTATATCCCATACCACCTCATTACCCCCAGACTGTCAATATAACATGCCCATTTTAAGTTTTGATAGTAAACTTTCAGTTTCTTAATTCCATTGTTGTCTTTGGCTTGGATATTTAGTTCTGTCTTTCTTTAACACTGCCAATGCACCTGAGACCACTTGTCCCTTGGCCCTTGTCCTTTCATATTTGTGTTTCTTTCACCCACTCAGTTTCTTTTCTTCTCCTCACTATACTCTGGAGCCAGTAGTATTCAAGGAAATGACCATTTAGACCATTGTGTTTCTTCATGTAGTTATTCTAAATACCACATATAAGTTATATCATTCTATGTTTATCCTTATTCTGGCTTACTTCATTTAACATAATATCTTTCAGTTCCATCCATATTGCTGCAAATTGTATGATTGCATCATTCCTTACAGCTATGTATTATTCCATTGTGTATATATATATATATACCATATCTTTATGATCCACTTATCTGTTGCTGGACATCTAGGTTGATTCCAAATTGTAGCTAAATTGTACTGAGTACTGCAAAGAATAGCTGCATGTATATATTCTATTGAATGAATGCTTTTCTCCCCCACCCCCTTTAGACACTTGGATTTACAATTTTGTTACTGAGGTGTGCCATGCATATCAATTTATTTCCTTTCACTAGCAAATTCTTGGTCAGAGCAATTATTTCCAATGATCATTGTCATAATGGTCCCCTCTCTGCCTTAACTGTACTCCCCCACAATTTTGCAGCTTTCTACCATGGGCTGGTCCTCCTAGCCCTCATCTCTATAATCTTTGAAGATTATTACCATACTATTTTTATATTCCACAAATGAGAGCAATCATTCTATGTCTATCCTTTTACCTCCAAATCTGTGTCTATTCCTCTTCTTCTGACTCATTTCACTCAGCACAATACTCTCTATATCCATTCATAAACAAGCAAATTTTATGAGTTTGTTTTTTCTAACAGGTGCATGGTACTCCATTGTGTAGATCTACCACTGTTTTTTTTTGTTTTGTTTTGTTTTTTGTCAATCATCTCTTCATGGGCACTTGGATTGTATTTAGATCCTGGCTATTGTGAATAGTCCTGTGATGAAGAAAGGACTGCAGAGGAGGATTTCTCTACATTGTAATTTTTTTTGGATCCTTGGGATATATTCCTAGGAGTGGTATTACTGGGTCACATGGAGAATCAATTTATAGTTTTCTTTTGTTTATGTTTCTGGGCCACATCCAGCAGCACTCAAGAGTTACTCTTGGCTCTGCACTCAAATGTCACCCCTGGCAGGCTCAGGGGACCATATGGGATGCCAGGAATTGATGCCACGATGGTCGTATGCAAGGCAAATTCCCTACCTGATGTGCTATCACTCAATTTCTAGTATTTTAAGAAATGTAAATATTGTTTTCTAAAAGGCTGGACCAGTAGACATCCTCATAAGCAGTGAATGTGAGTCCTTTACTCCCTGCATCCATTCTAGCATTGTTTTTCCTTTGTGATGTTTTCTAGTCTCTGTGGTGTGAGGTGGTATCTCATTGTAGTTTTGACTTGTAGCTCCCTAATAATTAATGATGTGGAGCATTTTTTAAATGTGTTTTGGCCATGTGAAGTTTCTTTTTAAGGAAATGTCTGTTCATTTCTTCTCCTCACTTTTGGATTAGATATTTTTTGTTGCTAAGCTCTACTAATGCCTTTAATATCATGGATATTAATCCTTTATTAGATGGGTACTGGAAAATAGTTTCTTTTATTCCATGGGTAGGTTTTGTATTCTAGTCATCATTTCCTTTGAGGTACAGAAGCTTCTCAGTTTAATGTAATCCCATTTTTTTTTATTTTTGCTCCCACTGACTTGGCCAGTGGTGCTTCATCCTTGAAGATGTCTTTAGCTTCAGTGTCATGGAGTGTTCTGCCTACATATTCCTCTATAAATTTTATGGTTTCAGTTCTGATATTAAGGTCTTTATTGCAATTTTATTAATCTTTTGGGCACAGTGTTAAAGAGAACTCTGAGTTCACTCTTTGCATTTAGTTGGGCAGTTTTCCCAATGCCACTTGTTGAGGAAGCTGTCCTTGCTCCACTTTTCTTGCTCCATTATCAAAGATTAATTGATACCATACATAAGGTCAGTTCCAGAATATTTAAGTCTTCCATTGATTTGAGTGTCTGTCTTTATTCCAACACCATGCTGTTTTAATGATTGCTGCTTTATAGTATCTTTGAAGTTGGGGAAAGTGAAGTTTATCATCTTCCCCCCCCCAAGTATTGTTTTAGTTATTTGTGGAGATTTATTACTTCATACGAATTTCGGGAATGTTTGATCTGTTTCTTTAAAAAATGTCATGGGGGGTCAGAATAATTTATTCCTTTTCTTGTTTACTCATCCTGCACCCCCTACCTTCTGGTAACCTCTAATTGGATCCAATGATTTAAATACTTATTTTTGTTTGATTTGACTACTTGTTTTATTTCATATGTCCAATGTATGAGTGAAACCACATGTGCTT
>PVKC010029754.1:0-15048 GCA_004027635.1 Crocidura indochinensis
GGGCCCCCCAAATTGCTATTTTAAGTTCCTTATCAGAGAGGTTAATCAGGTGGTTGGAATTTATTAGGTCATCCGAGCTCTCGTCTTCATTTTCTGTGCATGGTGTTTGCCTGTGAGGTTTCCCCATTGTCACGCTTGTAGTGTGGTTTTTCCTGTGTGTTTTGGTAGGGTTCATTGTTTAGAAAGAGTGCATAAAATTTTTGCATTTTTTTAAATAAAACTAAGAAGAAAGGAAAAAAGAAAGGCTAGGGCCAGGACCCAAGTAGTGTCAGATACATTAGTGGAGAAAAAATAAGAACAGAACTAAATAACCATGCATTCTTTTTATGACTGAAACCCAACTACAATCATGTTTGTAATCCAAGTGTTTACATAAAGATATTACTAAAAATAATAAAAAAGAACTATATAACCAAGCCAAAGTCAATAACAATAGAATCAAGAGACCTAAACTTTAACAATATTAACTTAAATAGGCCATTATACTGTTAAGCCAGAGGGTAAAGGGTGGAGATATACCGTATTTGCCAGTGTATAAGATGACTGGGCATATAAGACAACCCCCTAATTTTACAGTTAAAACATAGGTTTAGGTCTATATTCGCTGTATCAGACAGAACGTTCCTGTGCTGCAACTGTATATACCACAGTGTGCCAATCACAAAAGCAAAGGTTCAAAGGGTATACTGTAATAGACTTCCTCTCTGACTCTGGCCCATTTGAGCAGGCGTTTGACAGTGTAGATTTGGGTACAGAACATTGTATAATTTGCATGCATCAAAAGCCTGCTTGGATTGGTTGAGTTAGGGAGGTGGTCCAAGCAGCCTTGCAGTGATTGGTGCAGGATCAAGTTGGAAAATGCGTTTTGTGGCAATATCCAGATTATTTTTGTTTAGTGGCATATCGAGACGTTTTTCGGGATATACTCAGCGTATAAGACGACTTCTGACTTTTCGGTTGACTTTTTTTTGTTTGTTTCAAAAGTCGTCTTATAACGCCGGCAAATACGGTAGTATGCACTCTAGATTCGTTGTTTGGAAGAGGTCAACACTGGTGGATGGGAATGGGCCTGACTCACTGTATATCTGAAATTCAACTATGAAGGACTTTTTAGATCACAGTGATTTAAATAAATACAATTTAAAAATGATCAAGGCCATTTTCTGTTTTTAACATAAACACTCCATAATTCATAAACTTTAAAGAGAAATAATAGAATCTGTCACTTAAAAGAGAAAAGATGGTGCTGGAAAGAACTGAAAGGGTTTGTGCAGATGCTTGGTATGGGAGGTCTAAGGCCCGAGTTCCATTTTTATCATCACATGGTTCTACTAGCATTGCCAGAAGCGACTTCTGTGCATGAAAGTGGGACTATCTCCTGAGGATGGCCAGGCGTGACCCCCAAAATAAAAATGATGAAGGAATGATTAAATGAGAAAAGAGGCAGGTATATTGGAGGATTCATTACTTAAGTATGATTATAGAAAAATGTGTTTAATAGGTGGAGCCTATGAGTATAATTTGTAAGATTCTCAATTTAATCCCCATTAGACACAAAATAGCATCCTAAGCACTAAGTGGTCTGATTCTGGTGTCCCTCTCAAGTACCTACCACCAATCAATGGCAAGCAGAAGTCTCTCTAGAGTGACCTTAAACCCTTGATCACTGCCAGATATGGTCTCTATAACGAAAGACACATGCACCTAGAATTCTCTCTCCTTATACCTGGAGAAAGGCCAGACATCAGATTAAACAAATGGTCATTTACCAAAGACCTTCTCTCTTTTAATTGGTAGCTATAGCATACCTTCCAGTTATTTAAAAAAATTTACTTGGATAATTAACATTAATGAGAGACGGGTAAATGTAAAGCAAGAGAATTCAAAGTATTTATTCATTAACTAGGCTTATAAACATGCCATCCACAGACAGGCAAAGCTAATAATTATTCCCTAATTGTACTAATTATGTAATGACAATGTTGTAAATGTTTGTGTATATAATGTTAGATTTCTCTGACTAATCTTATCATTAGTCAGACTTTGGACCTCTGCCACCGTGCACTCATGTACACACTGGGACATGCCAAACTGTTTCAACATTTTATTTTTAAAATGGTTGCTAGCATGCTACTAGTTAATATTCAGATCACAGACTTACCACATCCTTCGGGGGAGGCTCTACTTCCTTTTTTATCTTCTTACCCATTCTGGAAAAAAAAAAGTCATAACAAATGGTTAACATGTAATTTGTGAGTAATATATACAAGTGTTTCTGCTACTATGCCCTTAGGAGCTAATTTATTTTTTTCTTTTAAATTTTACTTGAACACAGATTGTATGATATATTCAGAAATTACTGCACATGTGGAATGCTGCTACATTCCTATTTTAGATGCCATGACTTGAAGGGAAGTAGTTGATAAGATTGTTGAACATTAGTGTTGGTTTTCAGCTTGAAAAGAAGAACTTGGTAGAAGTAGTAAAGCAGGTAAGGTGCTTGCCTTGCACAAGGCAAGCCTGAATTTGATCCTTCTGCACTTCATAAGGACTCAGAGCTTTCCTGGAGTGATACCCGAACACAAAGCCAAGAGGAAGCCTTGAAATACAGTTAGGTGTGATTCAAAAACCAAAGCAAAATAAATAAATAAATAAATAAACAAATAAATAAAAAGAATGTATTAGTGACATGACTTTTGCTGACTTAACAAGAAATAATTTACAATGCATATAGCTCACATATTTCTGAAGAAGCTTGTTAGGCAAAAACCATTTTGAGATTTGCATGAATGCTTTACAATGATTGAAGTCATGAAATTGGCTTATACATGGATGGATATGGAGAGTACTGTGCCAAGCAAAATGAGTCAGAGGGAGAGGGATAGATATAGAATGATGCCACTCACTTGTGTTGACAAAAAGATAGTATTGCAATAATATCCAAAGACAAATGAGACTAGGGCCAGGAGGAGCAGATCACAGTAGGAAGCTTGCTTGCCACAAATGGAGTTAGGGCAGAGAAGGAATCACTATGACAATGATAGTTGGAATGAGCACTCTGGACAAGAATTGGGTGCTGAAAGGAGATAAAATGATATGCCTGATATTCCTTCAATAACAAAATTGCAAACCACAGTATCCAAAAAATAAAAAATAAAGGGAGATAGTGTGTGTATAAAAGAGAGAGAGGAGAGTAAGCAAGTGAGTGAATAAGTGAGTGAATGAGTGAGTGAGTGAGTGAGTGAGTGAGTGAGTGAGTGAAAAGAAGAATGTCTGCCACAGAGGCAGGTAAGAGCAAGTGTCTGGGCAGGGGAAAGGGATAAACAGAAATTGGGGACATCGGTGGCAGGAAATGTGCACTGGTAAAGGGTGTTGTACACTGTATCACTGAAATTTAATCAAGAACAACTTTGTAACTGTGAGCAAAAACAACTTTATTACAACCTTGTAATCACAATTTTTTAGTTATTTAAGGAAAGTAGAAGAATGCTTTGCAATGAGAGTGGTTTTTGTTTTCTTTATTGTATTGATCCATCCTGAGCACCTCAAACTGTACCAAATACATCACAAGTATTCACTATTTTCACACTGTCCCAGGACAGGATTTTGTGAATGAAACTCAAAAGCTACCAACTCCAAATTAATATTTGTATTATTTTCCCAAGGACACAAAAATATTTTTTTTGGTTTTTTTTGTGCCACACCCATTTGATGCTCAGGGGTTACTCCTGGCAAAGCGCTCAGAAATTGCCCCTGACTTGGGGGGACCATATGGGACACCGGGGGATTGAACCGAGGTCCATCCTTGACTAGTGCTTGCAAGGCAGGCACCTTACCTCTAGCGCCACCTCACTGGCCCCACAAAAATATTTCTGTAGGAGTTGGGTTAAGAGTGAAAAGGAAACAAATTAAGAGGTTTCCATGACCCCACCACAGAAACCACACCAAAAGTGGAATAAAATAAAGAATCCCAGTGAGGCTTGCTGAGAAACTTCATTGGAGAATCTCACCACATTCTCCGAGAATGTCTCCACTGTGGAGCGAGGAGCAGCAGCTGCTTGAGAAACTAAGAAGAGTCCTTTGCACACCATTGAATCCAGGCACCCAAAGGGAGGAAGTGCACTGTGGAATTACAAGTGACTATAACCGTGTGAGTCCAGGTCAATGGAGCATGGAATACTGGAGCTGTGTGGAGTGACCACACAATCCCAGTGATCCAGGGATAGACTTCAGATGCAAGTCTCTAAGGTACAGGGAAGCATAGTGGGGATATTCTGAGGACCCAAATTTTCCTGATAGTAAGATTGTATCCATATCTACTAAATAAGGAAGCAAATAACTGAAATAAAGCTTGAATTAGGGTTAGTGCCAGACCCTGTCTTTAATGATGCTGGTGGTCTGGCTTCCATCCAGCACCGATACAGAGATGTGGCCAATAGAATAGCATACTCTCTGGTATACACTTACTTAGGTGGGTCCAGTCCACTGATATCTGCAAGCATACAGGCCAGGTCTTCCAAAGCATTTTCAGCTAGCAAGGTATGGCCATTCATAAGGGAAGAGCAGTGATGTGTATGGCTGTCATTAAGTCCTTGTCACTGCACAGGTTACCATTCCACACAGATTACCTGGACCATCAGACCTTCTAGAATGCAGGGTCAGTGGGGAATAGTCCGGCTCTATGGATAGAGAACTCCCCACTGCCATCCAAACTCTCTCAATAGAAGAGGGAACATTACATTTTGGAACATGTGTAATCAGAAACCTAGTTCTTGAAGGTATACATGACCACAGTTCCGAGTCACTCCATATATCTTGTCAAATGACTAGTGTCTAAGATGACGTGTTTATGAATAAAATACTGAGTGAACATTGACTTTGTTTCTTTTTATATTTTAAAGAATTTTTGTTCAAATCTCCATGGCAAATCTCAACAGAACTTAACAATAAAACACAAACAACCCGCCCAAATAATAAAAGAGCTGAATAGATACTTTCTCAAATAAGACACATAGATGGATGGCCAAACAGACATTTGAAAAAGTGCTCATCATCACTGAGTACCAGGGAAAATCAAATAACAATAAAATATGACCTAAAACAGTAACACTGATCCTTATCAAAATGACCCAGAATAATCCATGTTGACAAAAATGTGAAACACACACACATTCATTCTCTGTTAGTGAGAATATCAGTGATTCAGCTTCTATGGACTCCTCAGAGAAGTAAAAGTAGAATTATCACTTTGATCTAGCAATCCTAGTTCTTGGTATCTATCCCAAGAACACAGAAACATTCACTTCAAAGACACACACACACACACACACACACACACACACACACACACACACACACACACCTATCTTCACTGTAGTGCTTATATAGAGTATTTGGTTTACAAGAGTCAAGATTTGGAAACAGTCCAAGTGTCCAATAACAAAGGATTGAATAAAGAAATTGTGATATATAAACAGTGGAACTTATTATTCACTTATAGAGAAAGATGAAAAATTTTGCCTTTTGTTAAAACTTGAATAGAATTAGAGGGTTTCATGCTAAGCAAAATAAATCAGAGAAAGACAAGTGCCAGGTGATCTCACTCATATGATAAATAGTGAAAGGTGATGGACAGTGTCCAGTGACAAGAAACCTTTGCAGTTTGACATTAGAACTGAGGTTACTAAGCAGTATTGGGGATCAGAGTGAGGAGGACAGGATGGATTAGAAGTGACATAAGGAGAGTGACGGAGGGTCTTGGACATTTGATGGTAATGATGATGCAGTAATTTTTTACGTCAAAAGCATAAACATTAGCATTATTGCAAACCACTATATGTTTTGCCCTTATAATAAAATGGTTTGTATTGATTTTTGAGAAAATTTTCTTTATCCTAATATTTAATCAAAAGTAATTGAAAATCTAAAGAAAAATATTCTGGGTAAAAACAGTAGTCACTGATTGTCAGATCCTCTTCTACCTGTCCTCTTATGTCCGTGTCAGGGAAAAGTATACAGAATTCACAAATGAAAAGGAATAACTACACCTGGGTTCAGAGACCAATTGAAGATGTCAATAACTATGAGAATAATCTTAGATCTTTTGCATGCTTTCTCCAGACAGAATTCCTGGGGTTATATAGAGTGTTAGGGCCATTTCAGTTGGCTTTCACTGGTCTCAGGGAAATGCCTAGAATCTCCAGAAATGTGGAAGAGTTTCCACTTAGGAAGTAGAAAATTCTTAGGGGGAATTTACAAAATACCCTGTTCATTCAGTTAAGCTGTCAAGAGAGAAAAGCAACTCCTAGCAAAAAAAGACACTGACAGACACTGACCAGTAAACAGCAGAAAGTCACTTGTTCTTCAAAAGTCAGAGACTGCCAAAGCTCTAGTCCAGGTCTCTAATTTCAGCTTGCATAAATCTGAGATTGTTGAGTGTCTTTGTTACTACTATCTCACAATATATTATATTAAAGTCCCACATAAATCATTAATATGATTTTTATTATAAAAAGATTTAGGAAGGGGGGCCGGGCGGTGGCGCTGCAGGTAAGGTGCCTGCCTTGCCTGCGCTAACCTAGGACGGACCGCGGTTCGATCCCCTGGTTCCCCATATGGTCCCCCGTGCCTGCCAGGAGCGACTTCTGAGCAAACAGCCAGGAGTAACCCCTGAGCATCACCGGGTGTGGCCCAAAACAAAACAAAACAAAACAAAAAAGATTTAGGAAGGGATGGAGAGTTGCAAAATATGTTTCAAAATTTTGTATATAAAATGTCTCATTTGGGAATGTCCCATTTAGGAATCTACAATTTTCTGCAAACTGAGAAAAATTATTTGCAGAAGTGTTTTAATTTAAATTTGTAATTGACATTAACATGATTTTCATATCTGAGACTTTCATTTTAAATCTCAAATATCTCTCTGAGATGCATGAAAAGCACCTGGGTCTAGACCTATACCTATAATGCTTTAATCAGACATGTAGAAAATATTCCATATAAGTGAAAATATAGTGATTCATCTCTAGGTAAATAGATTTCAGAGTTCATTATAGAACCAATTACAATATATAGTGGCCTTAGATTTACAAAAGAATTCCCATAAAAAGATATTCAAGAAGTAATTGTATTATGATTGGATAAAATTGCTTTCAATCATCTGGTTTTCACTCAGGAACTTATTTCAGGATAGTGATTTTTGAATAATTGTATATTAATGAGTAAAGCTGGTAAAGCCTAAACATACAAGATTATTGTGGAGCCTAACATGTCTATTTCTATTTTTATTGCAAGGTTGAATAGGATAAATAATGGTGAGAGTTTCTAAAAACAATATCAGAGATAAGCCTAAGAACTTAAAAATTAAAGAAAAACTCCAACACTTCCCTTAAAAACGTGTTAACCAAGACTACACAGAAGCAAGCTGAGGGAGCTTCACATGAGTTTGATCTCATTCCTTTGGTAGAGTTTTCAATTCTCTTCTTTGGAACATATTCCTATTAAACTCTTAGACAAATTCATGAACTCTTGTTTTTATTGCTTTATATCCAATGAACAGATCAGAATATTATGCCACTTAAAATAGTATAAAAACCCTTATTAATTAATCCATCTTATTGCTGCGTGCTTGCCTCCAATTTTCCAGAAGTACTACTGGCAAAATTGCAATGAGAAACAACTCTAGACATAAAATACTCAATGGTGTTTCATTAAGATAAACCCCTACCACTGTAATAAGCAGATGAGAAATATATGGACTTCATAACATTGGACATGAGAACAAGTTTTGCTTTAAATTTCCATCTTCTTGATTTTTAAGAGTCACCTTTAGTTTTGTTTCACATATTGATCATATGTATGTCTTCTTGGTGAACTTTAATCCTAAGAGACCTCATTTGGGGGTGGGGAGAAGGTAGTTTTTATTGAAGGAAACTTGTTTAAAAAGATATGTGAAAGGGCATGTGCCTTGCAAGCAGCATACCAGGGTTCTATCCCGACATTCTCTATGGTTTTCAGAGCCAGGAGTAATTTCTGGAGCGATGCTGAATGTAGTCCAAAAACAAACAAAAAATAAACTAAAAAAAAAGCTAAACAACAACAACACCACACACAAGCAAAAGATGTGAGAAAGAGGAGAACTATGTGTTCAAGAGAGAATAGGTTTCTCCAGAGTGAAATAAGTAAACAAAGAAGCAGAGAGACAAGCAAGCTTAAAGGAAAATAAAGCTCCAAATGGGAGCTTTTATACAATTCTTCCAAATAGATTTTCTGGAGTTTTGCTTACATAAAAGTAATCTGGGCATCATCATAGGAAAACTTTACACTGTTGATGGTTTGTTCCCAATCCCATTATTAGCACTACTTGATGGCCTTTTCATAATTTCATAGATTCCTTTGTAGTTTCTCCTTTTCTGCAGGCTCCACCCTTCTCTAGGTGGAACCTTGGATTCCTGCCTCTGGATAGTGCCATGTTTTCTCTCCTCCAAAGAGTTTAGAATTTGTTTGTTGGGTCAATGGGATGTAGTTTTTACAACTTTAGGTTACTTCAAGGCTAGGCAATCTCTTATGTTTTTTTGTTTGTTTGTTTGTTTTCATTTCTGGGTTACACCCGGCAGCACTCAGGAGTATCTCCTGGCTCTACACTCAGAAATCGTTCCTGGCAGGCTCGGGGGACCATATGGGATGCTGGACACCATCCTTCAGCATGCAAGGCAAATGCCTTACCTCCATGCTATCTCTCCGACCCCCTCTTATTATGTTTTATTATTTTCCAAAAATTTGTTGCCACGGCCCCTTCACCCATATGCCTATAACATTCCCCCCTCCAGAGATTTCACCCCTTAAATCTTTAATGGGTACATGGGTCTTCTGTAACTTCTTTTTGATAAGTGGGTACGGAATGCATATGAAAGTTTGTATGTATGGGACTCAGATAATGAGCACTGCCAGTCTGAAAGAGAAATCAGATGAATTAAGACAACTTAAAAAAATGGGCCCTGGAGGAGAAAAACTTTCCCTGTCCCAGGGCAGAGGGTTTAAGGAAAAAAAGCTATAGTTAGGTATCTGGAGTTCACGGAATCCTGTCATCCCCAAAAGGTCCTCCTTTATTTTCTAGTTTGAGGTGCTGTGAGTTTAAGAATAACTTCCTTACATCTCTGAGACTGAGCCTCAGAACTAAGTACATATCTTAATATTGAACTTTTTCCATAGCTATTTGTGCCTTAGAAGGGCAGATTTTATATACTCACATCCCTAGAAAGTCTACCACTTCTGTAGAGCAGAATTTGCTGTTCACACAAAGAGCAACCCTGAAATGAAGTCTGTCTTTTTCTCCATCTTTACAGTGAACATGACAGATAGCTTGTCCTTCCTTAAAGTGGCAATTATTTCGCATAGGTGTAGTCAGAACTGGGTCATTTTAGGTAACTTTGAAGTCATCTGTAAGTTTAGATTTAGCTAAATTAGAGCAAGGTGGTTTCTCCCTGGAAACATTTAGTCATACTTTCCAACTGATGGCTTCAGGACAGTTTGACTTCACCTAACCCCAGTGGGTCATTTTACTTGGAGGAGACAGAAGTGCCATCTTCTTTGATTTCTTCTATTTACAGGCTGTCTCTTTAAGACACTGCCCTTGTACCAATCAATGTGCTGCTAGGTCATAGTTGAAGTTGCAACTTGAGTATCACAAAGCCTACCCTAGTTCCATCTGAAGCCCTTGGTGTTGGGAGGAGCCCTTAAATTTTTTTAATTCAGAAAGCATTTTTTTAACTTAAGCATCCAGGTTTTCAAGATTGTTCCTAATATAGCTGTTTCAAGCAGTCAATGTTCCAGCATCAATCCTACTGCCAGTAGAACCTTCCTTCCAGCAATGACCACCACCCCCCCCCACAAACCTACCCCCTTAGCAGGCACAATTTAATCCCTATTGCTTGTTACAACAAAATGGCAAGTGGAAGCATCAAAAGATAAGCCAATAAAAGAATGCGTGATCCCTTGCCTGGTCTGTATTGGGAATTTAGGGGACAAAAAAAAAAAAAAAAAAAAAAAGAATGCGTGATCATATTGTATCTCACAACGGTGCTACTAAAGTCACTGAGAATTTACAGAGCTGGTTGTTACTGGTTGAGCCTTCCATGTCACTGTTTTCATTCATGGCACATGGTGGCTTCTATGCGACTTCCCCATGCATTTGCAGTTCTCCTACTGGACTGACAATACTGGAGTTTGGAGGTGTAGCTCCTGAAGTTGTGGAACTGTGGAGCTGGGGTGATTCGGATTGACAAGGCTCAGTTGTGGGTCATACCTTTCTATGTTGGAGGATGTGGAGTATGAGTGAGGACTGCTGGTTTCTCTCCCTGCCCTGCCCCAGTCCAAGAAGGCCCCGCAGTTCTCATTGCGGAGAACCAGGCACCACTCAGTGACTTAACAATGTAGAACGTTTCCCGGCTCTGTTCGCCAATAGGTCAATGGCGTAGGGACCACAGGAATCTTATCTGTTTGGTTTCAGTTTTTCTATAAGAGCTGCCAAGGTGAGCACCATCTTAAACCTTTGCTCAAAGAGCAGATTTCTTTGGGGGAAGTGCACAAGGAGAGAAGCAGGTGAGAGCAAGGGGGATCCACTTTTTGTGGGATTCACAGTCAAGTAACACAAAGACTAATTAACTCTCCTTCCCACCTTTCCAAGAATCGCGGGTTTGATCACCTGTAAAAGGGGGAGAGGTGAGCCCGAAGTTGCAGAAACCCCTGTAACAATGGGAGCCAGACAGGATCAAAGGATAGCCCCCCCACCAAGGTATTGTCTTCCTCCTCCCGTGTTTCTCCGGGGTCCTGGCCTGGGTCTTTCCAAACCGCGGGAGTCGCTGTGCTGCAGCCCGCCCTCCTTTACCTGCGGGGAGGTCCCGAAGCCGGTGCAGCTTGGAGCTTTGCAGCAGCACCAACCCCCGCGCCAACGGCTCCTGGTCCAGTGTTGTCTCGGTTGCTAAGCAACGCCTGGACGCGCCTGCGCATCTCCGCCAAAGATGCTTTTTCCCTGGGGCTGGAGTTGTCCTTTGTCCTGCAGGATCTTGCGGTCCTGGAGCCTCAGACCTGTGCGTTGGAGGCGGCGAAGACTCTAGAAAACCTCTAATTGCTTCTGGTTAAGAGCTAAACCAGGTGAACACAGTAAAGCGGCCAGCAGGACGGAGACTCACAGAGGGTCCCTAAAGCTACTCGGTTCTGCCCAAGATTGTGCTAAGCAAATCAGACGCTTTCCATGGCCTCTTCGGAAGACCTGCACTGCCATGGAGCCATCAACTCCCCGCCTTTCTCACCAAACTCTCCCCTTCTTCCCAGGAGCCTGCAACAATTTTCTTTCTGCCCTTTTCACCCCCAAACCTAGTCCGCGATGAAGTCAACTGACTCTCCACATTTTATCAGGGTTCAACCCCTTTCTTAAATCCTCACTGACACTTCAAGCCACGACAATATTTTGGCCTCCGAAAAGATGACATCGATTTCTACCAAGTTATTTCTATTTTTTTTACAGAATAAAACCTTCAGCATTTTGGGAGTCAGATCATGCCCGCCCCCAACTCAAACTCCAAAGGTTTCCTCGGAATAAGGCCGTGCAAGCTGATTGCCCTTTGCTTCCAGTGCTGAGTTGTCTGTCTGGGAAACATTCTGCGAATGTTTCCTTCTGGGAAATATTCGCCCTCTTAAGGGCCAATGCAACTGGTCTGCGTCCCGATATTGTCCATTCTTCCAGATTTCTGCTACTCTCATCCTTCATTACTTCGTTCAGTCAACAAAGATTTCTTATCTCCTATTTGCGACTTCACGTGCAACTTGTGTAACTTCTGCAAGTTTCATTGCTACCGAATTATGCCCACTTCAAATATTATCTCCATACTGTGTCTTCCATTGAAAAAAAGTTACATCCCCAAACTTTTCCGAATTCACTCACACTGCGAATTCTGTCACTCACCCTCCCCAGTGACTGAGATGCCTCCTTTTGTCTTGGAGATTAGACACTAATATTCCCTTTCTTATATTCCCGTGGGTTCTCTTCTCACTTTTTTTTTTTACCTGACACTTAAAACCAATTCATTTATATTAAGTTTTCTGTGGTCAAATAGTATGGTTGACCTCGTGGCAGGATTAGAAAAATGTACTTCTGTATTTTCATCCCTCCACTCCAGCCTTTCAGCATCAGTAGATGAATACTCTGACATTTCTCCTATGTTTCAAATCAAATGGAACCTCCCTCTAGCCTGTATACCATACACCTGCTGTCTCAAAGGAAAGTGTCTCTATAAAAACTTTTATAACCCGAAAGCAATTACCATTAATTTTTGCAGGAATATTTTGAGCCTTTCCAGACTCCCCAGCTCACTACTACACGTGAAACCTAAAACCACACTGCTGTGGAGTAGAATCGGTGATGACATAAACGTACAGCTGGTATAAAGCTGTTCCTGGGAAGGAGAATAAAGGTGCTACTCACTTTTCTTGGGTACAGCTTTGCCTCCAGACAGGTCTCTGCAGAGCTAGCACTGATGACTTCGTATTTCTTGGCATGACACTGTTCGATGTCATCTAACTTTTGAAACACTTTCTTGTTTTCCTTGATTCTACTACTACTTGAGTCTCCTTACACAAGCTACCATTCTCTAAAGACTTTTCTGTATAGCTTTAAATGTGGAAATTTAAAAGTCTAAATTTAGCTTTTCTCATTCTATGTTAATTTCTCTCATTTTTGTGCATGCAAGTGCCATGTTTATTTAGCTATGCCTCAGATTTTAATATTCAGCATAAGATGTATCCATTCTTATTGGAAAGTTACACTGGGATGTTATAAGTACTCCAAATAGCAATAATACCCACCTATATTCATCATTTACCCAACATAAACATTAAAAATAATTTATCAAGCGATACCACCATCCACCTACATATACAGGTATCAAGTGTGTATTCCACAATCATTTTCCTTCATACACAGTTATTAGATTCCTTTAAGAGCCTTTTGAATTTATTCCATGTTTCTGTTCTCACAGTCTAAGTAAAGAATGTCACCATCATTGATCTGATTTCATCTGACAAGCTTTCTGTCAATCCTCTCATCTTCTTAACTTCATCCTAACTTCAATCTATCTCTTCTAGGATGGCCAAATTGATCTTTGCAATTGGTCTCTCTCCTTTCTGGCTCCCAATCATTCTACCTCATACATGATGAAAAGCAACAACATTCTTCAGTTGGTACTCAAGACCTTGTTCTGGCTGATTCCTCCCTACTGCAAGAGCTTCTCTTTTTATTCAGAGAGAAAAAAAAGAAGAGAAATAGAGTAAACTGCTCATAATTCTCCAAGTACACCATGACATTTCATACCTTTCCCATTCCTGCTCCATCAGAAAGCCATCTATTCATTTTTCAATTTTTATTTTAGCTGTGATTTCTTCCAGAAATCTTTATTACCTTCTCCTGAGTGAAATATTTATCATGTGGTGCCAGCAGTGGCACTTCACACTTACATTACATCTTCTCTTTTCACATGATATTATAATGTATTTGTTTATATGTGTGCCTTCCTTCCTAGGCTGTTTCTAAATGTTCTTTAAGAAACTAACATTTTTAAATGCTATTATGAGTCAGGTGGTTCAAGTACATTAGAAAATCCCTATCATGACACTAGCAGTATTAAATAAAATATCTGTAAACAATTTACAATGAGCACCATCTCAACCTCTTACAAATTAGTGCCCATTCTTTCTTGCTCTTAGGCACTTGAGTCTCAAATAGGCTATCAGAACACTGTAAATATGAACTAAAAGAGGGGAGATAAGAGATCAGAAAGATTTTCCTGCTACACCACAGAAAAAACATTTTTTGCATGTGGATTATTACTGACCCTCAGACTCAACCATCTTTGCCCTTAAAAAATAAGTAAGCACTTGCCACTTGTGTACTTTTGGGGGGAGGGTTTGGGCTACATCCGGTGACACTCAGTGGTTACTCCTGGCTATTCGCTCAGAAATCGCTCCTGGGTTGGGGGACTATATGGGACACCAGGGGATTGAAACACAGTCTAGCATGGGCAAGGCAGATCCCTTACCACTTGTGTCACTACTCCAGACCCACCTTGTGTACTGTTAACCCCAAGTTTTATCTCAGGAATTTTGGATGGGTCCCCAAGTGTGATCCTCCGAGTACAGCCATGTATGACCCAAACAAATTTCTGTGAAAGAAAAGAAATCTCAGTCTCAACAACTTTCTCCTTTGAAATATTAAAATCTGTATAGTTACTATAAGCATAGTTACTTTGGCTCATGTATGTTATGCAGTAATACATATGAAATGCATATTATCCATTATGCATATAAAATCAATGTCTTTACATCTATAGCTTCAAATAACATCAATAAATACTGAGAGATTTAAATTACTTGATGCTTCTAGCTTGGAAAGCTATTTTTATAACTTGGGAATCTTAACATCACAAATATATTTCATTCAGCAGAAAACACGGTTTTGAAAAAATATTTTTGAAATCTAATTAGACTTTCAGAGTATTTACTCTTTAGAAATGTCAGAGGTTGAGGGGCCCGGGAGATAGCATGGAGGTAAGGCGTTTGCCTTTCATGCAAAAGGTCATCGGTTCAAATCCCGGTGCCCCATATGGTCCTCCATGCCTGCCAGGAGCAATTTCTAAGCATGGAGCCAGGAGTAACCCCTGAGCGCTGGCGGGTGTGACCCCCCCAAAAAAAAGAAATATCAGAGGTTGAATCACTTCACCGAGAGAAAGACAAGAGTCCTTCAGAACAAAAAAAGCAATAATCTATTACTTATCTACTTTATAAATCTAACTTTGCTTAAAGTGTGGGTGTACATCCATGTCGTGCCAGGTAATTTATCATAATAAGGTTCTCTTAATATATTCTTTGAATTTCTTTCCATTTTATGGAATTAGTCATATGGTTGCCATGATTCAATCGACATTAGTTGAAGACAAATAATAAAAGTGGAAGACTTCTGTTTATAACATTCAGTTCTGTTTCAGTGATGTAAGGCAA
>PVKC010029755.1:0-14990 GCA_004027635.1 Crocidura indochinensis
GGGTGGGAGGAGGGAGATTTGGGACAATGGTGATGGGAACATTGCACTGGTGATGGGTGGTGTTCTTTACATGACTGAAACCCAAACACAATTATGTATGTAATCAAGATGTTAAAATAAAATAAAAAAAGAAACAATTGTCTGGGAAGAAAATCACAGTGGTACAAAAACCCAGAGAGATATACCTATATATCCAAAATTAATATACCTATATTTAATAATATATTAATATAAATTGATATATCTATATTTCCAAAATTAATCTCAAAATATAATTATATTTTAAAAAGCAATGATTGGTCTTAGATTTGTTCTGCATATGGTTTTATGACATAATTAGCATTGTTGTCATTAAAACCTTACATTAAATATTCCTATAAATTGCACTGGTTACCCATTCTTTTTTTTATTTTTTAATTTTATTTTTGTTTTTGGGTCACACCCGGCAGTGCTCAGGGGTTACTCCTGTCTCCATGCTCAGAAATTGCTCCTGGCAGGCACAGGGGACCATATGGGGCACCGGGATTCGAATCGATGACTTTTTGCATGAAAGGTAAACGCCTTACCTCTATGCTATCTCCCGGGCCCCTGGTTACCCATTCTTTTAAATTATATATTTCCTCAGTTTTTATGACAATAAAAAGTTCAAGTAGTTAATATGTTAAATAAATTTTTACAATTTGTGAATGTTTTAGGCAGGAAGAGAGACATTTTTATATTATTAAAATATTTTAGAAGTTTTACAAAGATTATTTAAAAATGTATTTTGTTATAGAAAAGGATTTATAGTAAAATTTTCATTTAATTTATGTATTTACTAGACTTTCTAAGTGTTTTAACTAGTCTTTGAACAGTCTTTTATAAGTCAATATTTTACTTTAAAGCAAAGTTTTTAGAAACTTTCATGTAATTGGCCAAAACATGGGAATTTTGGCAAAAGTTGATATGATAAGCATATATATAGTCTGAGGCACAGTGTTTTTATATAAATACTCATTCTGAATGATTACAACTCTAAATTTGCATTGGTTTATCCGTTATTAGGTTGTAGAATGCAAGTTTTTTTTTTCAAATCTAGCTATGGTAAAATTACAGTATTCATATTTGGATTTTAGGCACTCTGTTTCAACACACATTTGTTTCTCTCCACTAATGTGCCCCCCTCTCATTTTCCCTTTCCTACTAGTCTGCTTCTATAAAAGGCTGTGTGTGTGTTTGAGAGAGAGTTTTAATAAGGTTTTGCACTGTGGTTTACAGACTGTTGCTGATAGAATTTTCTACACAACAGTTTACTACCATTTTAGTTCTACCTGCTTCAGGTTGAATGCTTCCCTACACCATAAGCATTGTTGCAGCCTCTCTGTCTTATCCTGCAGCCCTCTCAAGTGGGATCTTTCATCTTGAAGACCAGTTCTCATGTTCTTTGTTTCTATTGCCTTTGGGTATTTGCTATTCGTCATTATGCTTCTTTATATCTCGAATTTGAGAAATCATAGAATGAAAATATTTAAAACGTTTCTGATGTGTTAGAAAATCTTTTAACTTTATAACTGACTTTTATTTAAACACAATCTATAGAATATTTACTTGAACCTAGAGTTATTTTTGCGTGGGTTAGTTTTTTTTTTTTTTTGGTTTTTGGGTCACACCTGGCAGTGCTCAGGGGTTACTCCTGGCTCCATGCTCAGAAATTGCTCCTGGCAGGCACGGGGGACCATATGGGGCACCGGGATTCGAACCGATGACCTTTTGCATGAAAGGCAAGCGCCTTACCTCCATGCTATCTCCGGGGCCCCCCGTGGGTTAGTTTTATATTGATAAAATATCTCTATTTTCATATATCAGTTAGCTATTTAAAAGCATTTTTGGACTCTTTAGAGAAATACAACAGAATTATATGGCCATATATTTCATAGTAAATTAGCCATATTTTTCTGTACCATGGGCTTTAAATACATTGCTGTAAATAATGAATATTTAGATAACAGTATTTAACTACATGGTTAAAGTATATTTTCTAATTATAGGAACTTGCTAAAATATCTTAGATCTTATTAGATGCCCAAAGAATTTATTGCTGATTTTAGAACTGGTATTATGCAGTTATTTTCCCTTTTATTATTTTTTAATTTCTATTATTATTATTATTATTATTACTACTATTATTAATTTTGGCCACACCCAGTGATGCTCAGGGGTTACTCCTGAATAGGCACTCAGAAATCACTCCTGGCTTGGGGAACCACATTGAACTCGGGGATCAAACCCAGGTCCGTCCTGGGTCAGCTGTCTACAAAGCAAACGCCCTACCTCTGCACTAACGCACCAGCCCCTCTTTTTCCCTTTTATAGAGAAATTATTTTAAGCCATAGAACTTCTGCATAGGAATATCATACTTCATAAGAAATGTTTTATAGTGTCAACATAATGTTCACAATGTCACTGTAGCTTCAATTTGACAGTCCAACAGAGTCATATGTGGGCACTTGGAATAAGTCTTGAAGTTATTCAATTAATGTGTTCAAACTGAAATGCGATCTGTTTTTCTGTTTGCTATTGGAAATGGATACAGAATCATGAATGTTGGTAGATGGCATTGGGTTACTAAGTTTCAAGGGGGTAGAAGAATGGGATTAACTCTTAGTGAGAGAAAATCTATTTTCAAAAATGGTTTCGGTAGGAAAAACTATCCAATTAATAACATTTTACTAGGTTGCTGAGTATGCAAAATTAATGCTGTAGAACTATAGATAAGGGAAAAATTATCTTTGCTTTACACCAAATGTGGCAGAAAAGTAGTTTCAAGAATATTCACTAAGGTTTACCCAGAGCAATTATTCCTAGTTTTTTCTCTGTTGAAATACCTGTATCCATGACATTCACATATGTGATAGATTCCCATGGAAATACCCAAATGTTGAAAAGATTCTTAGCATTTTTTATATTTGCAGTGGGTGATCACTATAGCTACTGACATTTGCTGGTTACAAAGTAAACTTTGGATGTTATTCTGGATAAATTGTGGTTATACATGGCTTCTAAAGACCCAAAATAAATGAGTAAGAAATAGAAAAGGAACATCCTGAGCTTACTCTATCATATGTAAAAATAAATAATCAAATAATTATAAAACTCGTTAGCAGATCGATACTTTGGTTATAAAAATATACTACAACATACTTCATGCTTAATTTTTGCATATGAACATGCTCTGTTTAATGATTACATTTTATGACTATATAATTCTATTTAATGATTGCTGGAGTAGATGACACTTTGAAGAACACCAAAGCATTTTGAACTACTCATATTTCACTATTTTTTGGTAGGTTGTAGAATTTAAGACCTGAACTAATTAGAGCATACTGATTTTATTGATGCATAACCATTGATTATATTTATTTATTTTAATTTTTGGGCTACACTAGGTCTGTAGGATTACTATGGGCTCTGTACTAAGAAATTACTCCTGGCAGTGATTGGGGGGGCATATAATATGCTGGGGAATGAGCCCGGGTTTACTATGTGCAAGGAAAGTGCCCTATCCACTGTACTATCTCTCCCGCCCCCATAGACCGATGGATTATATTTCTAAGGGAAATGTTTCTGTTTTGGAGACACACCCGGTGGCACACAAGGCTTACTCCTGGCTCTCTGTTCAGAAATTGCTCCTGTCAGCCTCAAGGGACCAGGGACGCCAGGGATCAAAGTGGGCTGCATGCAAGGCAAATTGGTAATTTTTATGTCTACTTGGAGAAGTGCATCCAACACCTGATACCATTCAGAAGGGAAATAAAACCAGCAACAATATTCTCTGAAATCTCCACCTTTGATAAATACAGAGAAAAATATGATTATATAGCTTAGTCATTATGACTTTGAAGACAGTATTCATCAAACTCCCCAGTTGAGGAGGAGGGAGGTCTGCCATGTGCTTTACCACTTGAGCCCCAGTTCTAATTGGGTTCCAGCTTGAATTTTGTTGCTGTTGTTGTTGTTGTTGTTGTTGTTTTCTCTGTTTTTGGGTCACATCTGGTGGTGTTCACTTCTGGTGCTTACTTCTGGTTTGATATTCAGAGACCACTCCTGGTGGGGCCAGAAGGACCATATGGGTTGCTAGGAATAGAACACTGGTCAACTGCATGCATCCAGCTTTTAGGTCTATATAAAGAATTATGTCCACATAAAAAATTATGTCCATATAGAAATTTCATCTTTGTGGTAAATTAAAATTGCTAGAGAGCTTTTTGTTTTGTTATGTTTTTTGGGCCACACCCAGCGGTGCTCAGGGGTTACTCCTGGCTGTCTGGCTGTCTGCTCAGAAATAGCTCCTGGTAGGCACGGGGGACCATATGGGATACCGGGATTCGAACCAACCACCTTTGGTCCTGGATTGGCTGCTTGCAAGGCAAACATCGCTGTGCTATCTCTCCGGGCCCACTAGAGAGCTTTAAAATGACCCAAGCATATATTTTATCAGTTATAATAACAATGAGAATAAAATTAGTAACTGAATTTTGATATTTGTATAGGATATAAATGACACTGTTATAATATATTGTATATAAAATAGGTTTTAAGATATTTAGGATTTCTTTTATTAATTTCTTATTTTATAGATGTTGAAATAGACTCTCATCAGATTTTATGAGCTGACCAAGTCAACTGGAGACTCAAATTGTATATTCTGATGTAAATCTTGTTGTACTAGCATTATAGTATTTTTATCTTAATTTTTATTATTTTAATTTTTTATTTTTGTATCCCAAGTAAGCCTAGTATGATCACTTTAAGGAGGGAACAAAGGATAGTGATAAAACAAGAAGCGAGCTAAGTGATGGTTTTTTTTTTTTTTTTTTGACCACATCCAGCAGCACTCAGGGGTTACTCTTGGCTCTAGGCTCAGAAATTGCTTCTGGCAGGCTCGAGGGACCATATGGGATGCCGGGATTTGAACCACCATCCTTCTGCATGGAAGGCAAACATTTTACCTTCATGTTATCTCTCCGGCCCTGCTAAGTGATGTTTTTATAAATTACAAAATGTTTCAGTCATGGGACATGGAAACTCACATGTTGGAGGTTGAAATTCACTGTTCCTGGAAGGTTGTCCACTAGTTCTGTCTGTCTGATTCAATGACTAAGGGTTTTAAATCTTCCAATTCCCCTTTTAATTCTTTCTTTTTAGAATTTATTTAGCTAATACTAACTCCTGAGTCACTCAATAAACGTTTACTGTACTCTAAACCACTGTCTAGAAATCTTTTTTTCCCATTACCAATAGAACCAACACTAAATTCAATAAACTCTGAAAGGAGAAATTACAGCTTTGGATACATTAGTGTCAAGTCAGTACTTTTAGGATATTTGACTGTATTATAATAGAGAGATATAAATTAATATTAGTGTACATGTGGTCTGGAGTAAAACTATTATACGATATTTTGAAGAGCAGACAATAAAAATGAAATAAAGCATTCTTTGAAGAGTTTTGAACATTGAAAATAGTACCTAACTTAAAAATAATCTGACAACTCACATTCTTCCTCTTTATACATGTCTTCAATATTTGAAAATGTAGGGGAAAAGAGTATTTTATTTATTTAAAATCTATCAATAAAGGCTATTCTTACGATTAAGCAATGTCGTAGGCCATGAGAGGTAATTGGAACTTATTATTGCCGTGTTGCTATAACTCAAATAAAGGATATGATTTAAGAAGATGTATTCATGGGGCCCAGGAGATAGCATGGAGGTAAGGCGTTTACCTTTCATGCAAAAGGTTATCGGTTCCAATCCCAGTGCCCCATAGGAGCAATTTCTGAGCATGGAGCCAGGAATAACCCCTGAGCACTGCCGGGTGTGACCCAAAAAACCAAAAAAAAAAAAAGATGTATTCATAAAAAATTCAAATTGTGGGTCTGGGATGATAGTACAGCAAGTTGGTTATGTGCCTGCACACAATTGACCTGGGTTTCAATCTCTTGCATCCTATATGATCCCACAAGCCTCTTAGGAGTGATCTTTGAGCAAAGAGGTAGGAGTAAGCCCTGAGCTCTGCTGAATGTCATCCAAAAACAAAACAAAAATTCAAGTTGTGGGACCAGAGAGATAGCATGGAGGTAAGGCATTTGCCTTGCATGCAGAAGGTCGGTGGTTCGAATCCCAGCATTCCATACGGTACCTGTGCCTGCCAGGGGCGATTTCTGAGCATACAGCCAGTAGTAACAACTGAGCACTGCCGGGTGTGACCCAAAAACAAACAAAAAAAGTTTCAAATTGTGCTGTACAAGTTGTGTTAAATAAGATCAGACAAAACCAAGAGTTTTTTAAAACTGAAAGAAAAACAGCAACATATTTACAAAGGAGATTTTAAAATATGATGTTCAAGAAAAGAGTTCCAAGAGAATAGACACAAATAGACCTAGGGTAAAAGATGATATAACCTTAAGATGAGAATGTTCTTCCCAACCTGTTTTAGAGATGTGTGTATGGCTGACAGGCTACATTAACAGGTTGAATCTTTTCAGATTATTTTGTTTGGAGGCTTATGATGCTCATCTCTCAAAACTTGATGTTAATTTTGATCAAAGTGTCTTCCTAGTTTTTCTTTATCATTACAATATTTAATTATTAAACACATACAAAGCTGTGAGGAATTTCTTTAGATCATGCAAATACAGTATTTTTCTTGTTTTTGTTTTTGGGTTTTTTGTTTGTTTTGTTTTGTTTTTGGGTTACACTCGGTGATGCTCAGGGGTTACTCCTGTCTATACACTCAAAAATCGATCCTGCTTGGTGCCTTGGGGGACCATATGGGACGCTGGGCGCTGGGGATCGAACCGTGATCTGTCCTAGGTTAGTGCTTACAGTATTTTTCATGAAAAATAACTCCCCTGGATTTAGCATCACTTGATAATTTACTTGAACCTATCATTACTATCACAGTGACAAAAATGATACTTTTTTCTGACATTTAGTACTCTTCTCACAGGTATTATTAGTCAGAATATACATAGGACACTTTATTAGTATAATTTACTCTATGAATTAATGACTTCAAGATTAATATTTTTTCTTTTTTTTTGTTTTGATTTTTGGGCCATGCTCAGAGACACTTAGTGGCTAATCCTGGCTCTATACTTAGGAATTACTACTGGGACGTTGGGAATTGAACACAGGTCAACCACATGCAAGGCAAATGCCCTACCCACTGTGCTATCACTATGGTCCCTTTTCCAACTTTTCTATTCCTAATACTTTTGGTCATCAAATTGTCCCAGTTTAACTTGTGACAGTTTCTCAAACTGAATCTGTTGACATGTTCTATTAAATTTTTTGTGTGTATTTTTACTTCTTGGCACAAAATATATTTTATGTTTATCTTGTTATCTCCTTGTCCCAGTGTTGGCATTAACTGTTTTTTTTTCTGAGGATTCTGTGTTTTATTTAAGAGAAGAATGCTATCAAAGACCAAAAAGTGACTGCTAGTTATACTCATTGATGTTGGAATAGCTAGGGCTAAAACCAGGAAATAAAGGCATAAAAATATTAATATTTTCATATGTACATATAAAAACAGATTCATTTGCACATTTAGCCATACTTATACATACATATGTACAAACTATGTTTTCTGCTTCTATTTTAAAAGTTATGAATTGCACCTGTAGCTTTTTTTTTTTTTTTTTTTGGGTCACACCCAGCAGCGCTCAGAGGTTACTCCTGGCTCTATGCTCAGAAATTGCTCCTGGCAGGCTCGGGGGACCATATGGGATGCCGGGATTCGAACCATCATCCTTTTGATGCAAGGCAAACGCTAGTCTACCTCCATGCTATCTCTCTGGCCCCAGCTGTAGCTTTTTTGAAATATGTTCATACCGCCAAGAAGGTTGTTCCATCCTGATTCCTTCAACATTGAGAACTTGGCTTCCAATACCATTAACAAATCTTCTTTACTCATTTTTGTTTTGGGGTCACACCCGGCGGAGCTCAGGGGTTACTCCTGCCTCTGCTCTCAGAAATCTCTCCTGGTAGGTTCTGGGAACCATCTGCTATGTGAGGATTTGAATCACCGTCTGTCCTGGACAGGCCGCTTGCAAGACAAATGCTCTATCGCTTGCTGTACTATCTCTCCGGCCCCATTCTTTACTCATTTCTATAATACAACTGAAAGAGTTTCAGAATTGCTTCTCCCTATCACTAAGCAAACTCAAATATATTGAAAGCGTTTAAAGTTTATTTGCTGTTCTCTACTTTACTGGGCTGCTCAAGAGATTGGGGTTATATAATAATGTACTTATAGATAATGGTATTTTCTCTTTTTTTTTCTTTTTTTTTTGTAGTCAAGTTCTTTATTTAAACCCAAGTAGAATACATTTGTTTTACTTATCTTTGTTGATTTAATTTTTGCATATGTAGAACACTGACATCCTTCTGAAATAAAACTTACATGGAAAGTTATACTTACAGAAGCATAATCTCTGCTTTGACCCCTGCTTCTCCCTTGATCACTCTGTTTCCAACTTCTTGTAGATAGTCAACTTCATTGCTTCATACTTTATCTTTCCTGAATTCTTTATTGCAAGCGTAAGAAGAAAAATATCATGTTTTCCTTTGTTCTTTTTCTTCTTAAAAGAAAAGTCACATACTTTATATGGTCTTTTGTACTTTGTTTATCCAACTAACAGTTCATGGGAATTCTCCCTACCAGTTCCTAAACATACCAGCTCAGAAACATTTTTTTTGGTAGCTTTGCCTAAGTACCATAGTTTTTCCATCTTTGGGACCTTTATAGAAATAAAATATTTTCAGATGCTTTGAAATTTAGATAATTTAAATAATGTTAAATTTAATATTTGATAATTTTTAGTATTTTGCAATTATATATAAAGGTCTAATAATCTTTTCAGTACATGCATTTTTCAGAGTGCATTTTAGATACAGAGTTGCTGACTATATTGTTAAATGCCCTAGATAGCTTGTTCAGTACTTTTTTTGTGGTAGTGCCTAGAATTCAACCCAGGTCCTCACACATGCAATGCAAGTACAGAGCCACATACCTAGCGTCAGTTTTTTGAAATAAAAAAAAATCTTCTCCATAGATAACACACTATTTTTTTTTTAATTTCCTCTTCTTTTTTTCCTTCATTGATGTTTTTTTTTTTTTTTTTTTTTTTTTTTGGTTTTTGGGCCACACCCAGTGACGCTCAGGGGTTACTCCTGGCTATGCGCTCATAAGTCGCTCCTGGCAGGCACGGGGGACCATATGGAACCAGGGGATCGAACCGTGGTCCGTCCTAGGCTAGCGCAGGCAAGGCAGCAGGCACCTTACCTCCTGCGCCACCTCGCGGCTCCCCATTGATGTATTTTCAATGGTTACATCCTTTTCTTTGTACCAACCCATTCATTTTCCTGGAAAATGCATCTCAAAGAGCAATGCATCTAGAAATATTTTTTCAGTCCCTCCCCTGTAATTTGAATATTAATAACCAAGTGGTTATTAAGGTTATTAAGGTTATTAAGCATGTGGTCAATGTTTACTGTTGAATTTTCTTTCTTTTTTTTTTTTTTTTTTCGGTTTTTGGTTTTTGGGTTACACCCAGCAGTGCTCCTGGCTTTACACTCAGAAATCGTGCCTGGCAGGCTCAGGAGACCATATGGGATGCCGGGATTCGAACCACCATCCTGCATGCAAGGCAAACGCCTTGCCGCCAGGCTA
The DNA here is from genome assembly GCA_004027635.1 of Crocidura indochinensis. Lineage (NCBI taxonomy): Eukaryota > Metazoa > Chordata > Mammalia > Eulipotyphla > Soricidae > Crocidura > Crocidura indochinensis. Next base: position 9,721 of record PVKC010029755.1, read on the forward strand.
TTTCTCTGGCCCTACTATTGAATTTTCTATCTCTGAAGATGATTTTTTTATATTTTGTTTATTTCCTCACTCATCATTTTCATGGAATCTCTTAGCTTCTCATTCTCTATGCTGAACACATACAGAAATTGCAGTAGTAGAAGTGCAGCAGGAATTTATTTCTCAATTTAAATGCAATTTAATGTCATGTTATTTTATAATACACTTTTATTTTATACTATTTTATAATGACTTATGCATGATTCTATTTTCCATGATATTTCTACTAATTTATTTTTATTCAGTGACTAGAAAGTGAGTGATACATTTAAACCTGGTCAATTGCTATTAGCATTTATTCAAGCTTTGACATCTCTGAAAAAACAATGCATCAGACAATTGATGTTTTATGAAAATAGGTATATAAGTGCTTTAGTTTTTCTTTTGTATATAAACTGTGTTTAAATAAACTGTTTCAGATTTTTTGAAAAATATAGTATGTTACTTTTGCTACGGCAAACAGAATAGATTTCTAGTGATAAATACGAAATTAGTTAAACTAGATAAGTAAAAAGAATTTTGTAGCAATCTCAGTAAATAACTGGTATTAAGAAGACAGAGAAAGCCAGAAAGAATACTTTTTTGGCAGTTCATGTGTGAAAGTCAGTTGGACTTGCCAGTAGGATATGATGGAATGAAAGGAGTAAAAAACATTTTTTAGTTTTATTTGAATGTTTCATGCCATTTGCTGAGAAGAGAAAAATTATGTCTGGTAGCCAAGTAAAAGGTTTTGGGATCACATCCGGAAGTGCTCAGGTTTACTCCTGGCTCTATGCTCAGAAATTGATCCTGGCAGGCTCAGGGATTTATATGGGATGCCAGGATTCAAACCACCTTCCTTCTGCATGCAAGGCAAATGCCTTAACCGCCATGATATCTCACCAGCCCCACAAGTAAAAGGTTTAAGAGAGAAAAATGAGGGGTTCTGTTTGGGCATGTGAACCTTAAGCTATTCCTTTTATTCTTAAACATGGAATCACAGTGAGATAGTGAGATATGCAGTTACAAACTGTTGATGGTTGAGTTTCAGTTATACGAGTTCCGACACTCATCCCTTTACCAATGTAAGCTCACCACCAATGTCCCCAGTTCCTCCCCCTTCCCCAGCTTGCCATTTAAGCTGTTTCTGAAGTTTTGGCATGGAGCTGTCAGGAGGCTGTTTTATGTGGGAGTTTGGAGAAGAGCATCTTGGACTGAAGATATAATTTCACTTAGCCAGAAAAAAAGATGCCTTTAAAACAAATGTGCTGAGAGACAGAGTTCAGGACAGAGCCTTAAGTATTGCAGTAAAAATGTTTAGAGGGAGGTTTAGAACTCAGCAAAATGGAGTAAGAAGAGAAAAAAAAAACAATGTGGTGAAGAATGAAGTGACGTAGAAATCAAGAAAGTAGATTGTTCTGTGGATGTAGGGGTAAACTTTGTAAACAGTTATTAGAGAGTAAAGGATAATGAACATACAGAGATATGCGCTCTTAAAACTCTATCAGGGGCCAGAGCAGTGGTGCAAGTGTTAAGGCGTATGCCTTGCCTGCACTAGCCTAGGGCAGACTGAGGTTCAATCCCCCCTCCCACCGCCCTGGCTTCCCATATGGTCCCCCAAGCCAGGAGCGATTTCTAGTGCATAGCTAGGAGTAACCCCTGAGCATCACCAGGTGTGGCCCAACAAAAACAACAACAACGACAACAACAAAACTCTATTAGTTAAAGATGGATTTGAATCTTGAAGTACTGGAGAATAAAATGAAGGCGTCAGGTATCAGGTCAAATAATGCTTTGTGAGGTTTCCATTCAAGGCATATTTATATTCACTACTATTTTCCCCACAATGTCCGTGCAGTGACAGAGAAGGTATTGTTATCACCATTGCACAGATAAGTAGAAGTCTGATGGCAGAAATGATTATAACTGGGTACCCAAAAATTAATCCTATCCTTGGCATACTTTTCAATCAACAGTCCTGATCCTTGCAATCAGACATGGCCATATGACTGAATGTGAATGAAAGCCAGATGTGTCACTTAAGGAATTAAGGAATACTATTAAAATGTGATGATATTTTTCCATGGAGGAGGGCTTTCCCCCTTTCCATTAGTCAGAAGATTCACACTAGGGGCCCGGGAGATAGCATGGAGGTAGGGCGTTTGTCTTTCATGCAAAAGGTCATCGGTTAGAATCCCAGTGCCCCATATGGTCCCCCGTGCCTGCCAGGATCAATTTCTGAGCATGGAGCCAGGAGTAACCCCTGAGCACTGCCGGGTGTGATCCCCCCCCCCCCAAAAAAAAGAAGATTCACACTAGTACAATTTTTGTCCACATTTTTCTGATCGTAGTTCTTTTCAGACCATTTTATTTTTCTTTGACACTCTTGTTCTTCCAGATGACTTACAGTCTCATGCAGTGGCCTCTGATTTACATGCTTTTCATACACGATCCCTTTGGAACATACTGGAGGCTTATAGATGACCATTTGGCATTAGTTGAGAAATGCTGCTCTAGTGGACAGAGAGGAATTATAAACAGGAAAAGCTCGAGTCCCTGACTCAATATAGGAAGGAAGCTGCTTGATGACCAGGAATATCTGCGTTAAATTGTCCCACTAACATGGAACAATATCTCCCATCACAAGAGCAGTTTCATTTTAAGTATCTTGTATAATATTATTTTTAAGTAAGTTAAGGGTAGAGTGGTGACTAGAATCCAGATCTCTAACCTCCTTTTTAAATATTCTGGTGTTCTCTACTGCCGAAGGCACCCTGGGATCTTGAAAAGGGTACATTTATAGAAAATTCTAGATGTAGATACATTAATAGTTGCATTAAGTACTTATTTAAAATGAGTCCTTCAAAATTTGAAATCGTTAAAATGAATATATTTATCCTAGGTATTTTATAAACCTGTGGTTTATTGTGAAATAGCCTCTGTGAGTTGCACACTGTCCTATTTTTGGTGGCACTTCACTGAAGTGAACTTGCTTATAGTGAGACACCAACAATGTGCACAGCATTTCATTCCAGATGGCTCAGTCTTTTGCCAATTTTATGTGGAAGTCAACATCTTGCCTGGGAGAATGCCTAAATATTCTTTGCAGGTTAAAATACTCCTCTTGTAACAACACAATTGTTCCTCTCTCATAAGAGAGTCGCATTGTAAAGTTTGACTAATTCTAGAAAAGAATATAGTTAATCCTTTAATAAAAGTTCATTCCAATAAAAGTAGAATTCATTGTGCAGGAACCACAGTTCTAATCATGTGTAACAGTCAAAAATTTAGTTTTATCAGAAGTTGCTTAGCACTATTTTGCTCACTACTATTTCTGATATTTTCTTCTTAAAGAATTATTAGTCATTGAAGAATGATGGCTATGTTTTCACGACTGTCTTGTGATTTTTGCAAAATACTTTTTTCTGTTGCCTTTTCTCTGTTCATATAGAGCTTTCAGCTTTATTTTAAACAGGGGAAAACAATTGCTGTCTTACACATGATCTCATGAAGTAGTTGGATATTTTTCTTTGAAAACCTTTCAGAGAGTTTTCTACATTAAATTCAGTGATTTTTTTTTTTTGATTTCGTTTTTGTTTTTTGTTTTTTGTGTCACACCCGGCATCACTCAGGGTTTACCCCTGGCTCTACGCTCAGAAATCGCTCCTGGCAGGCTCTAGAGACCATATGGGATTCCGAGATTCCAACCACTGTCCTTCTGCATGCAAGGCAAACGCCATACATCTATGAATCTCTCCGGCCCCAGGAACTCTTTAACATCAGAGTGTTCACAGAATCCCGCAGAATAGCAAACAGTACTTTAAGGTTTCATCAAGGAATGTTGGTCTGTCCTACTGGGACTCAGGACTCGCTAGTGGTCTTTGGTCCCTCATTCCGTTTGTTTGTTTTTTTTTTTTGTTTTGGCCACACCCAGTGTCGCTCAGGGGTTAGTCTTGGCTATGCACTCAGAAATTGCTCCTGGCTTGGGAGACTATATGGGACGTCAGGGGATCGAACCAAGGCCCTTTCTAGGCTAGCGCGGACAAGGCAGATGCCTTACTGCTTGCTCACTGCTCCAGCCCGGTCCCTCATTCTTTATTATCTTCAGATTCAATTAAATTAAGATCAAATATCTGGACATTGACATTACCTAAATTTAAGTGCTTAGAAGCCAAGTATTCTTAAGAAAGTTATGGTATAAGTAAAGTATGATCAAAACTGTAGTCATTGGGGCCAGAGATATAGCATGGAGGTAGGGCATTTGCCTTGCATGCAGAAGGACGGTGGTTCAAATCCTGGCATCCCATATGGTTCCCCAAGCCTGCCAGGAGTGCTTTCTGAGCTTAGAGCCAGGAGTAACCCCGGAGAGCTGCCGGGTGTGACCTACCCCAAAAGAAACCCAAAACAAAACAAAAACCCAAAACTCTAGTCATTATTTAATTCTCAAGGACAACATAAAAACAGTGATAATAATATTATCTGGCCTCACAAGTGATGACCCCTCCTAGCAATTCTCAGCCAATGAGACTGGCAACTCAGTACTAGGACCCAGCAGTGCTAGGGTTGTCTGGGCCATCTTGGAGTGCTTGGGACTGACAGTCACATATTGTGGGTCCCCAGGGTTGCATCTGGTGATGCTCTGGATACCATATGAAGTTGAAGAATCTAGCCAGTGCTGGCAGGAACAAGACCTGCACCTTAACCCCTATGCTATCTCTCTGGTCCTGCCACCTAATATTTTATTGATTTATTTTAGGTGCTTAATGTGAATAGTTCTTCAAGAAGGAAAAGTGTCAGTATCATCCACCCTGGGAAAATATGCATTAGGCACCTCTGCCAGCACAGCTTTCAGACTTGTCTTCCACCTTTCAGCCAGAGCAATACCTTTGATAATGTCTATCTTGGATTGTATAATGTTACTTACACATGAACTAGAAATACTTTTGCTTGCCACCTAATTTTTAAATGGTATTTACTTAGTCTTTGTCTTAATATTTATACTTCCTTATAAAATTAACATCAATATCTTAATCAAATAATTTGCTCAACTTAAAAAATAACTTGTTAGTGTGATATTTTGGGGGGTGGCTATACCTGGTGGTTCTCAGGGGTTACTCCTGACTCTGTGCCCAGAAATCACTCTTAGCAGGGTCAGGGGACCATATGGGATGCCAGGGATTGAACCCAGGTCTGCTGCATGCAAAGCAAGTGCCCTACCTACTGTGCTATCACTTCAGCCCCTACTTATTAGC